>OU342740.1:247797257-247856846 GCA_910589775.1 Avena eriantha
TTTCATTAACCACATATGGATCCACCAGTGTCATTGCATGTGTGTTCTTTTCATTAACAACATCCAGAGACATTGCATGTCTGTTCTTTTCACAAACCACATATAGATCCACCAGAGTTCTATGCATGTCCATTCTTTGCACAAACCACATATGGATCCACCAGTTTCATTGCATGTGTGTTCTTTTCATTAACCACATATGGATCCACCAGTGTCATCGCATGTGTGTTCTTTTCGTTAACCACAGCTAAATTCATTGCATCTGTGTTCATTTCACAAACCACATATGGATCCACCAGAGTTCATTGCATGTGTGTTGTTTTCACAAACCACATATGGATCCACCAGAGTTCATTGCATGGCTATTCTTTTCATTAACCACAGATAGAGTCATTGCATGTGTGTTCTTTTCACAAACCACATATGTATCCACCAGTGTCATTGCATGTGTATTATTTTCATTAACAACAACCAGAGTCATTGCATGTTTGTTCTTTTCACAAACCACATATGGATCCACCAGAGTTCATAGCATGTGTGTTCTTTTCACAAACCACATATGGATCCACCAGTTTCAATGCATGTGTTTTCTTTTCATTAACCACATATGGATCCACCGGTGTCATTGCATATGGATCCACTAGAGTTCATTGCATGTGTGTTCTTTTTACAAACCACATATGGATCTACCAGTGTCATTGCATGTGTGTTCTTTTCATGAACAACATCCAGAGTCATGGCATGTTTGTTCTTTTTACAAACCACATATGGATCCACCAGAGTTCATTGCATGTCTGTTCTTTTCACAAACCACATATGGATCCACCTGTTTCATTGCATGTGTGTTCTTTTCATTAACCACATATGGATCCACCAGTGTCATTACATGTGTGTTCTTTTCATTAGCAACATCCAGAGACATTGCATGTTTGTTCTTTTCACAAACCACATATGGATCCACCAGAGTTCATTGCATGTCTGTTCTTTGCACAAACCACATATGGATCCCCCAGTTTCATTGCATGTGTGTCCTTTTCATTAACCACATATGGATCCACCAGTTTCAATGCATGTGTTTTCTTTTCATTAACCACATATGGATCCACCGGTGTCATTGCATATGGATCCACTAGAGTTCATTGCATGTGTGTTCTTTTTACAAACCACATATGGATCTACCAGTGTCATTGCATGTGTGTTCTTTTCATGAACAACATCCAGAGTCATGGCATGTTTGTTCTTTTTACAAACCACATATGGATCCACCAGAGTTCATTGCATGTCTGTTCTTTTCACAAACCACATATGGATCCACCTGTTTCATTGCATGTGTGTTCTTTTCATTAACCACATATGGATCCACCAGTGTCATTGCATGTGTGTTCTTTTCATTAGCAACATCCAGAGACATTGCATGTTTGTTCTTTTCACAAACCACATATGGATCCACCAGAGTTCATTGCATGTCTGTTCTTTGCACAAACCACATATGGATCCCCCAGTTTCATTGCATGTGTGTCCTTTTCATTAACCACATATGGATCCACCAGTGTCATTGCATGTGTGTTCTTTTCATTAACCACAGCTGAAGTCACTGCATATGTGTTCTTTTCACAAACCACATATGGATCCACCAGAGTTCATTGCATGTGTGTTGTTTTCACAAACCACATATGGATCCACCAGAGTTCATTGCATGGCTATTCTTTTCATTAACCACAACTAGAGTCATTGCATGTGTGCTCTTCTCACAAACCACATATGGATCCACCAGTGTCATCACATGTGTGTTCTTTTCATTAACAACAACTAGAGTCATTGCATGTCTGTTCTTTTCACAAACCACATATGGATCCACCAGAATCATTGAAATGTGTGTTCTTTTCACAGATCACATATGGATCCACCAGTATCATTGCATGTATGTTCTTTTCATTAACCACATATGGATCCACAAGTCTCATTGCATATGGATCAACTAGAGTTCATTGCATGTGTGTTATTTTCACAAACCACATATGGATCCACCAGTGTCATTGCATGTGTGTTCTCTTCATGAACAACATCCAGAGTCATTGCATGTCTGTTCTTTTCACAAACCACATATGGATCCACCAGAGTTCATTGCATGTCTGTTCTTTTCACAAACCACATATGGATCCACTAGTTTCATTGCATGTGTGTTCTTTTCATTAACCACATATGGATCCACCAGTGTCATTGCATGTGTGTTCTTTTCATTAACCACATCTAGAGTCATTGCATCTGTGTTCTTTTCACAAACCACATATGGATCCACCAGAGTTCATTGCATGTGTGTTCTTTTCACAAAACACATATGGATCCACCAGAGTTCATTCCATGTCTGTTCTTTTCATTAACCACAGGTAGACTCATTGCATGTGTGTTCTTTTCACAAACCACATATGGATCCACCAGTGTCATTGCATGTGTATTATTTCATTAAGAACAGCCAGAGTCATTGCATGTCTGTTCTTTTCACAAACCACATATGGATCCACCAGTGTCATTGGAATGTGTGTTCTTTTCACAGACCACACATGGATCCACTAGTGTCACTACATATGGATCCACCAGAGTCATTAGATGTATGTTCTTTTCACAAACCACATATGGATACACTGATGTCATTTGTAACATCCTCGGACCCTACGCTCTAAGTTCAAGCCTGGATGGACCATAAGTGGTTAAAATAGTACAGCGGGGGCCCAGGGACCACCCACGTGTAGACCCGTCGGCCGTCCTAACCACTTCCAGAACATCGGGACAAGAGCGAGCAGCGTAGGCAACAGGCGAAGAGATCAAATACATACACAAGTGAGTATGTATGCAAGCTACCTTACAACAGTTCTCAGAGCCATACCATCTAAAAGAAATAGAAATATTGCAACGCCATACGGCAAGATCCAAATATCCTAGATAGAGATAATAGTGTAGGATAGCTCGTCGTACATCAATCAACAGAGTATCAAGCGGAAGCGGGAAATAAGATCCGAGTGCAGACAAGAAGCAAATCGGCATAAGATGCCACATAAGTAAGCACATCCCGCCCACAGATCTCGCGGATCCCCATCCCCGGAATCTCTACACCGCATGATCGTTGCCAACATCATCTGTCTCCTCCACCCAGTACCCATCTTGCGAATACACCCGTTCATCTGAATCAAACAATTTATCGTGTGATACCCTAGGGGTACTCAGCAAGTCTTTATGCCTCTAAAGGGGACTTATACCTGGGGTGACGCAATTGCAGCAAAAGATAATAACTAACAATCCTAGAGATACTCGCTAACCATCCGCCTAACCAAAGATAGAGGGATGTCCGTTAATTAGAAACAACAGTGATAACAGTATAAGTAACAGATCCATCCTCCTTCGTAAAAGTCTCACAACGACGGACAGGTGGGGCCGGCTGGACCGCGGGTTGTTTACGCAAAAAGGTAGGGGGTATGTGAAAAAGGGGCACGGTACTGTTTTTCTTCCACTGGGTTGTCTCTGACGAAACTGAAGAAAACCACACCGACGCGGACGGAAAACAGAGGCCGGCGGGGTCAAACCCGCGACCTAGCGCGTGCGCGCGGCGGCGGCGACCACTGGGCTAGCAGGGGGATTGGTGCTAGTTAATCGTTGCACGGCGAGAACATCTTACTGCGGTGCAGCGACAGACCGACACACGTGAACACGACGCACGGAGGGCATTCGGCAGCTGGCCCGGTGAGTACAGGAAACGAAGCTCAGAGGGAGGATGTCTGGGGGCCTCGGGGGCTCACCGTGGGGCTGCTGGTGGTGGCGGTTTGGGCTGGAACGCAGAGGATCGCCAGGAAGCTAGCCGGCGGTTAGGGTTTCGCTCGGTCGACGTCGGGGTGCAGCGGGTCCAGGCCTTCTCCTCCTCGACTCCGTGTACCGGCAGCCTCCTGGGGCTCTCCTCGGTCTTCCACAATGCCCAAAACCCCGCGCCCGCCTCAGCTATGGTGGTGGCGGAGGGATGCCGCTGGTGGGGTGGAAGAAGATGGAAGAGAGGGTAACAGGGGTAGGTGGGGAGGGAGGAGTAGAAGGGCATGGCTCTGGGGAGTTCTATGGTTGCTAGGCAGAGGAGGGTAGATAAGATCGAGGCAGAGGGAGGCACATGGGATGGCTCGGTGTAAAGGTGGAAAAAGGGGTGGCGTGCTCCTCTCCTCCTTCTCCTGCTCACGTGCTTCAGTGAGGCCATGGGGTCCGGGTGTGGCTGCAGCTGGGGCCAGAGAGATCGGCCAGGGGTGGCTCGGGTGGGGCTCGTTTGTCGGCGTTAGAGAAAACAGAGAGGGAGTGGCTCGGTTAGATGGCGTCGAGCAAGGGCTCGGTCTAGGTTTAGGTTAGAGGGGTGGTTCGGCTAGGTAGAAGGGGAATGGGGCTGGATCGAACCAAGGAAAAGGAAGGAGGGGATGGTGAGGTTGGTAGGTGATTAGGTCTAGCTTAGGGTTTGTGTTAGATAGAGAGAGAGAGAGAGAGAAGGCCCGGTTAGATAGAAGAAGAGAGAGGGCAAAACCACATGATGGTGAGCTAGGTTTTATAGTAGCTAAGAAACACCAAAAGAATTTGAATGGAGGCAAAGGTCCAAACCAAAGATCTTGCATGCCTCATGCATATGATCATATTTTGTGAAAACAAAATATATTCCATGTATACTTGGCAAGGAGGAAAACACTAAAAGAGGGCAAGGTGGAGGTCAAGTGGAAAAGAAGTATTTTAAATGGGTCCATTTGTTCAATTGAATTTAAACAAACACCACCCAAAAATATACCAAAGGAACCCAAAATAGAAGAACAAGTGAGTGTCTTGCATGGGTCATGCACCAGTATTAAATGCCACTAATTCTAGTTCTGAAAACAACTATCTTCAATCATGGACATATATTCTTGCATGCATGCCAAAGTGTTTGACTAAAATCTTACAAAGAAGAAGCTTGCTTGACATATGGAAATAACTAGTATATGCACATGTATGAGGATAAATGACCATGGTACTGTGTATTTTCCACTAGAGAACTTGTACCCAAATATAGCTCCATACATGAGCATATAGTAAGTAAAGTCCATATATAAACTTAGATGCAACATTTCTACTCACATGTCATAGAAAAAGTGGACATAAGGCTTCCCATAATCAATATTGTGAGAACAACATGTATCATGTATGGAGGCATGTAGAAAGAAGTGGATCCACCCCAACACATATGAGCTAGATTTAAATGCCAAAGGGAATGTAAAAGCTCATGTATAGTTAGGATGGTGGAATTTATAAGGTGGTGGCAAAGAAAGGTGGTGAAGTTAATAAAAGATATGCCCCCAACTCAACTTGGGAATCAAGCATTTATCAAGAACCAAATACAATTAATAGTGCATATGAGTTAAGAACCAAAAGAAAAAGGGTTTTATATGATGCTTAAATGCAAGGTGGCATGATGACATGAGCATGATATAATTATTATGCAACAATTATATGTAGGAAGTAGCATTTTATTATTAGACCATGTAGCATTACAAATGTTAGACAGATGGGATGCTACAACTCTCCCCCACTAAACAGGAATCTCGCCCCGAGATTCTAGGAAGAAGAAGAAGACACGAAGAGGGTAGGATACTTGGCACGGAGCTCATCCTCGCGTTCCCAAGTGGCTTCATCAACGGAATGGTTCGACCACTGCACCTTGCAGAACTTGATGGACTTGTTGCGAGTCCTTCTTTCTGCGACTTCTAGGATTTTTGTGGGGTGTTCTTGATAAGATAGGTCTTCTTGGAGATTGATGAGCTCATGGTCCACGGTCCTGCCGGGATCCTTGAAGCACTTCTTGAGTTGAGAGATATGGAAAACATCATGGACCTTGAGTTTTTCAGGGAGCTCAAGAGCATAAGCAACTTCTCCTCTTCTTCCACGAACTTTGATGGGGCCGATGTATCTAGGAGCCATCTCTCCTGTGATACCAAACCGGTGCGTGCCTCTCATGGGAGTGACACGAAGGTAAACGAGATCACCAGGGACATACTCCATGTCCGTGTGCTTTCTGTCATAGTTGCTCTTCTGGCGACTTTGAGCAACCTTCAGATTTTCAAGAATGATGTGAACCTTCTCCTCCGCTTGAGTTACAATGTTGGGGCCAAACAATGTTCTTTCACCTGCGCCCGACCAACCAATCGGAGTTCTGCATTTGCGGCCATAGAGAACCTCAAATGGTGCCATCTTTAGACTCTTCTGGAAGCTGTTGTTATAAGAGAACTCAGCATAAGGAAGGCATTCTTCCCACTTCATGCCGAAAGAGATGACGCAAGCACGGAGCATATCTTCCAGAATCTGATTGATCCTTTCTACTTGTCCTTGCGACTGAGGGTGGTAAGCTGTGCCGAAGTTCAACTTTGTTCCCAAAGCATTTTGGAAACTTCCCCAGAACTTGGAAGTGAAGATGCTTCCATGGTCTGAACCGATCACAAGAGGAACCCCATACAGAGAGACAATTCTGTTGATATAGAGCTCAGCCAACTGAATTGCAAAAATTGTTTCCTTGACGCGAAAGAAGTGAGCCACTTTAGAAAGCCGGTCGATGACAACAAAGATTGCATTGTTGCCCTTCTGCGACCTTGGAAACCCCATTATGAAGTCCATCTCAACTTTCTCCCATTTCCATTCTGGAGGCTTCAATGGCTGTAGCAGACCTGAAGGTTTCTGATGGACAGGTTTAACTCTGCGGCAGACATCACACTCCGAGACATACTTGGCACAATATCGTTTCAACCCAGGCCACAAATACTGTGTTTTCAAGTCCATGTACATCTTAGTGCTGCCAGGGTGGATAACAAACATCAAGTGGTCAAAAAATAGAGCGCCTTGGTCATCGACGTGGAAGGACTCGTACTTCGGAAGCTGAATGTTGGAGATGATCTTTTTAGTGTAAGGATCACCAAGTTGAATGGAGCGAACTTTTTCTTCTAAGAGAGGGGTTGCCAGAAGGTTCAGAAGATACCCTTGATCCACAATTTCAAGGTTGAGCTGACGGAATTCCTCGCACAAGAGAGGCTGTTGTTCTTCCACCATGAGGTTGTTGACATAAGCTTTTTGGCTGAGAGCATCGGCCATCACATTAGCTTTGCCGGAGTGTAGTTGATGGTCAGATCGAAATCATTAATTGCTTCAATCCACCTCCTCTTACGAAGGTTGAGATCAGGTTGTGTGAAGATATACTTCAGACTCTTGTGATCAGAAAAGATCTCACAACGGTTGCCAAGCAAGTAGTGCCTCCATACTTTCAAAGCAAAGACAACTGCTGCGAGTTCGAGGTCATGTGTTGGATAGTTGAGCTCATGAATTTTCAGCTGACGAGAGGCATATGCAACGACTTGCTTTTCTTGCATAAGGACCGCACCCAATCCTTGCAAAGAGGCGTCACAGAATATCTGGAAAGGCTTTGATGTATCTGGAGGAATCAAGACTGGTGTGGAAGTGAGCTTCTCTTTGAGTGTTTCAAAGCTTGCTTGACATGCAGGAGACCAAAGGTATTTCTTTCCTTTCTTGGGGATATCGGTAAGAGGCTTCGCAATCTTCGAGAAATTCTGAACGAAGCGACGGCAATAACTAGCCAAACCAAGGAAACTCCAGACTTCTTTGACCTTTTTAGGAGGAAGCCACTCAACAATTGTCCGAACAGTTTCTGGGTTGACAGCAATGCCCTTGGCAGAGATGACGTGACCAAGATAGGTGACTTCAGGTAGCCAGAACTCACACTTGGAGAACTTTGCATACAGGCGGTTCTCATGAAGCTTGTTCAGGACACACCGAAGGTGTTCTTCATGTTCTTCCTTTGACTTAGAATAGACTAGAATGTCATCCAGATAGACCATGACGAACTTATCAAGATACTCCATGAACACCGAGTTCATAAGCCTCGAGAAGGTGGCAGGTGCGTTGGTGAGACCGAAAGACATGACCGTGTACTCATACATGCCATAGGGGGTGGTGAAAGCAGTTTTGGGAACATCTTCCTTGCGAATCTTGATTTGATGATATCCACTTCTCAAGTCAAGCTTAGAGAATACCACAGCTCCAGCTAGCTGATCGAAGAGATCATTAATCCACGGAAGGGGATATTTATTCTTGATGGTTTTAGCATTGAGAGCCCGATAGTCAACACAAAGTCTATCAGTCTTGTCTCGCTTCTTCACAAAGATGGTTGGGCTACCCCAAGAAGAAGTACTGTGCAAACCCAACTTCTCTTGTTCATCAAGCTGGCATTTGAGTTCAGCCAACTCAGCAGGACCCCTTTTTTATAAGGCCGCTTGGAGATAGGAGCGGTTCCAGGTTCAAGCTCAATCACAAACTCGACCTCTCGGTCAGGAGGCATACCTAGTAACTCTTCAGGAAAAACATCTGGAAACTCACGGACCACCGGAACACTCTGAATAGCATCCATAGCAACATCATTCAGAGCCGCCAAAGAGAAAAGCTGAACTGCAGGAGTCAGACTTGGAGAATAGACTATATGGCCTTCAGAAATTTTTAGAGAAACCGAGCGTTCAACACAATCAATCACAGCTGCATTTGCTGTTAACCAATCCATGCCCAAGATAACATCAATGTCAGAATTGCCCAGAATAATTAAGGAAACCGGGAACGAAGAGCCACCAATCTCAATTTGATTGCCATGGCTGATTTTGGAAGATGCCATTGTTGCCCCAGGAGAAAGGACCATTAAACGTTTAGGGAGAGGATCCATAGGTAACCCATTCTCATCAGCAAAACTTGTAGAGAAAAAAGAATGCGATGCACCAGAATCAAACAAAACTCGTGTAGGGACAGAGTTAACGAGGAGCGTACCCATCACAACTCCAGGTGCATGTTTCGCTGGAGCGACGTTGACACAGTTGGCACGAGCAACAGTGGACCCGGGCTTAGTGCTGATGTTGGGAGCCCGAGGAGGAGGTGCACGAACCATAGAAGAACTTGCTGGACGCCTTGGAGGTGGTGGAGGAAGAGCTTTTTTGTTCATGGGACAACTCCAGTGTTGATGCCCAGTGTTCCCACAAGTGTAGCAAGCACCAGGTGGACGTGGAGCAGCGTAGCCAGGGACTCCGCCAGGCGCTCCAGGATAGTTGTGGTTGTAGCCCCTAGGAGCTGCGGTGAAGGAGTTTGGTGGCCTTGCTGCGTAGCTTGGAGTTCTTGGTGGATCCGGGAGCGACAGTGCGGTATTAGGAACCCACACGTGGTGCTTAGAAGGAGCTGTCATAGCTAAAGAGCTTGCTGCGTCACGGCTGTGTTTCTTGGACTCCTCAAACACTTGCCTACTTGCTTCCTCCTATAGAGCTGTATGTTGGAGTTCTAGAAAAGACCGTGGCCTTGCATGAGTGATTGCATATTTGATAGATGCATTGAGTCCTTGCCTGAACCTCTTTTGCTTCTTCTTGTCATCAGAGATCTCATCGCCACCATACCGAGAAAGATTCATGAAGTTTCTGATATAGGTATTGACATTATCATTGCCCTGCTTGAGGTTGAGAAACACTTCCTTCATCCTTTCCATGACAATCTCTAACATATATTGCTCTTTGAAAGCCCCAGTGAACTGCTCCCAGGTAGGCTGAAAACCAGAGTGGTTTTCCTTCAGGTAATTCTCCCACCACAGAGCTGCGTCTCCCTTCAGAAGGTGAGTGGCACATTTTACCCATTCTTGCTCAGGAACATCCGCAGTCATCAGCAACCTTGACATCTCACGCAACCAATCATCAGCTTCCAGTGGTTGATCAGGCACCTCAAAGTGGCGCGGGTGAACTTCAGAAAGCTCTTGATGTCTCCTCGCTTGGGAGGTGGAGGTAGCGGAACAAACTCATTCCTCCTGACACTTTCTTCAAAGCGCTTCTGGTTCTGCTACATTGTTCCCAAGGCATTTGCGATACTTGCCAACACAGCCCCCAGTTCAGGTGGTATGTCCTCCTCATTGCGG
The DNA here is from genome assembly GCA_910589775.1 of Avena eriantha. Lineage (NCBI taxonomy): Eukaryota > Viridiplantae > Streptophyta > Magnoliopsida > Poales > Poaceae > Avena > Avena eriantha. The sequence goes on from OU342740.1 coordinate 247,807,243, forward strand.
CGTGGTGGTGCCATCCTGGGATTATATAAAACTCAAGTCAGTACCATAATGGAGAATAATAATAATCCAAAATAGTACCAACATGGAATTAACCAAGATTAAAGGATACAAATCACTAGGATGATATTAAAATATCAACAAAGTTCAAAGCACCTAGAAGATATTAAGCATATCGCACACGACTGAACAAGGAGTGTGGTACACAAAACTATCAAAGAAAAAAATTTCTACAAATTTCGGCATTAAAATACCACTATATGCGCAAAATCACTTAACAAATCAAGATTAGTAACTCTACCAATTCAATATACAAGAGCGAATGATAAAAGTAGTGGTATGGTCGCGACTCCATCCCGCACTCAAATCATTACTCCGCACATGAATAAGTAAAACACATATCCCAACTTCCTTCCTTCTTAAGATGAACCTAAAGATTTGCAACCACAGAAAGAAACACCCCTAACAAGATAGCGTCGGATAACAAAGATTACGACAGATCGTGTCGGTTTACAAAAGCCTGTCGGTATGGAATGTACCAACAGTTGATAACCAAAAGGCAGATAGCGACAACAATTGGATGCAACAGATAGACAAAGAATTACACACACACACACAACCTATGGTACTACGGAACCCAGAACACGTGAATCCTAGTTTGAATTTTAGAAGAGGATTGAAAACGTTACACTTCCTTACCAGAAAAGGGTCGGTGGGTGGGTAAGAAGAAAAATGGAAGTAGTCCTACTCTCACGTTTTGCTTTTCCCTAGTATACATAGCTACCAAAATATTTGCTAGACTGACAACGACCATTTGGCTGAGACCCTGAAGGGCGGGATGGCTCTTATACCAATTGTAACATCCTCGGACCCTACGCTCTAAGTTCAAGCCTGGATGGACCAGAAGTGGTTAAAATAGTACATCGGGGGCCCATGGACCACCCACGTGTAGACCCGTCGGCCGTCCTAACCACTTCCAGAACATCGGGACAAGAGCGAGCGGCGTAGGCAACAGAGGAAGAGATCAAATACATACACAAGTGAGTATGTATGCAAGCTACCTTACAACAGTTCTCAGAGCCATACCATCTAAAAGAAATAGAAATATTGCAACGCCATACGGCAAGATCCAAATATCCTAGATAGAGATAATAGTGTAGGATAGCTCCTCATACATCAATCAACAGAGTATCAAGCGGAAGCGGGAAACAAGATCCGAGTGCGGACAAGAAGCAAATCGGCATAAGATGCCACATAAATAAGCACATCCTGCCCACAAATCTCGCGGATCCCCATCCCCGGAATCTCAACACCGAGTGATTGTTGCCAACATCGTCTGTCTCCTCCACCCTGTATCCGTCTTGCGAAAACACCTGTTCATCTGAATCAAACAATTTATCGTGTGAGACCCTAGGGGTACTCAGCAAGTCTTTATGCCTCTAAAGGGGACATATACCTAGGGTGACGCAATTGTAGCAAAAGATAGTAACTAACAAGTCTATAGATACTCGCTAACCATCCGCCTAACCAAAGATAGACGAATGTCCGTTAATTAGGAACAACAATTATAACAGTATAAAGTAACAGATCCATCCTCCTTCTCGCTTACCAATGAGAAAGCGGACGAACATCCCCTCCGTTGGCAGTTTTATTAACCATTCCATGAGTATTGCACTATTTACTAGTCAGGTATTTAGTCAAATTAAAAGCGGTACTTTAGTTATACTTGTCTATGATCGAGAAACTGTGCTCCAAGTCATCCATAACCACGAACACAGCTTTCAGAAAGAATTACCCTGCAGGGGTGCACAAATAGCAACAAAACACTCAATCAACCTCGGAAAAACCAACTCAAAACCCAACGAAGCATTCACGACAAAGCGATCACAGGATTCAGAAATATTTCAGGGGGCCACCCCATTAAGCTACCCGCAACGAAGTTGGCCGACTCCGAGACGGACCCAAGGTTTGCGCCAATGGCTGTAAACGACTGGGAACCCGAAAGGGTGATTGGGCTTGTCGATACTGCGAAAACACTCTGCATCCAAAATAGTACAGGTGCTCCTCGCACAATCTTAAATAAAACAGTAAAGCATGGCATAAGTACAGGATAGTAATAAAGCCCCAAACTACTTTGTGGCCCCAAGAAATAGAAATGAATCAAGCGAGCCTGAAAAACCAAATAGTGCGAATAGTCAAGGAACAGGAATCAAGTACTCGGGGTCCTAAGGGACACAAGTGAGCCTGAAAAACCAAATAGAAGATATTGCTCACCGGTGCCTCTTTCACTAGTTATCCCATTACTACTCAGGTTCAGTTGTTTAGGTACCTCGTTATTCATCAGACACTCACATACCCTACACATGCTGTTCTACGACTCGCATGGCTCAAACAACTCCTGTAGTAGTGGCTCATGGGATGGAGGAACATGCTCGATGGGGTTTAAAAGTAAAAGCTATGCAGTACTCGGGATTCAATTTAATGCAATCGCGACTCAATGATGCAAGAATAAGATAGAGGCGATAGGTACTATATGTATGCAAGCATGTGGTAGTGCTTGCCTGGCAGCTCAGTTGAAGCGAGAGACGGATCTAGGTAGTACTCCTGGGATTCCTGATATTTCCCCTGCTCGACGTCTATTCAAAAGAAGAACCAAACAAACAAGGGCCAACATAATAAAGTGCACAAGCATATAAATAAAATGCGACAAGCAAACAAGCATGCCATGATGAATGATGCACAATTTACATGGCAATAAGTAGCATGGCATGGGTGAGGTGTGGGGTGCAAGAATAAAGCATTTTATTAAGTTTTAGTCAAGTTTTAATGCAATAAACAGTTCTGAATTTTAATAAATACATGATGCATGCTCCAATTCAGAACATGGAATGCATAGCTAGAACGGGCTCGTCGCGCTGATCGATTTAGACATATTATTTGTCAAATTTGGAGTTATAGAATTAAAGTTATTAATTATTTAAGAAAAAGGGCATTTTTATTGCAATTAAACAATTTCGCAAATTTAAATTAGTCAAACAGGATTTTGGATGACAAATTTGAATTCCTCACATTTTTCTGACTCTAAAACATATATCATTTGTTTTATTTAGATTTATTAATAAAAGTTATTAATTTCTGGATTTAAAATAGATTAACCAATTCCTGGAATTATTTTTATTAAACAGATAAACGCGCAAACTTTTTGCACACAGAGGCAACTAGCCACAACGGCTAATAGTGGGCCAGGCGCTGAGCTGGCCGAATCACGCGCGGCAGGGTTTTTCTTACCACGGCGTTATCCAGCCCGTGCAGATGACAGGTGGGGTGGGTGGTGTGCAGGGGCCACGCGTGGGCTCGTGAACCGGACGCAGCCACGTGGCGCGGACAGGGAGCGTGGGTTGAGGATTCCAAATCCCTGGGTACCTTTTCGTAAAAGTCTCACATCGACGGACATGTGGGGCCGGCTGGACCGCGGGTTGTTTACGCAAAAAGGCAAGGGGGTATGTGAAAAAGGGGCACGGTACTGTTTTTCTTCCACCGGGTTGTCTCTAACGAAACTGAAGAAAACCACACTGGCGTGGCGGAAAACAGAGGCCGGCAGGGTCGAACCCGCGACCTAGCGCGTGCGCGCGGCGACGGAGACCACTGGGCTAGCAGGGGGATTGGTGCTAGTTAATCGTTGCGCGGCGAGAAGATCTTATTGTGGTGCAGCGACAGACCGACGCACGTGAACACGACACACGGAGGGCGTTTGGCAGCTGGCCCAACGCGTACAGGAAACGAAGCTCAGAGGGAGGATGCCTGGGGGCCTCGGGGGCTCACCGTGGGGCTGTTGGTGGTGGCGGTTTGGGCTGGAATGCAGAGGATCACCGGGGAAGCTGGTGACCGGCGGTTAGGGTTTCGCTCGATCGACGTTGGGGTGCAGCAGGTCCAGCCCTTCTCCTCCTCAACTCTGTGTACCGACAGCCTCCTGGGGCTCTCCTCGGTCTTCCCCAACGCCCAAAACCCCGCGCCCGCCTCAGCTACGGTGGTGGCGGAGGGATGCCGTCGGTGGGGTGGAAGAAGATGGAAGAGAGGGTAGCAGGGGTAGGTGGGGAGGGAGGAGTAGAAGGGCAAGGCTCTGGGGAGTTCTGTGGTTGCTAGGCAGAGGAGGGTAGATAAGATCGAGGCAGAGGGAGGCACATGGGATGGCTCGGTGTAAAGGTGGAAAAAGGGGTGGCGTGCTCTTCTCCTCCTTCTCCTGCTCACGTGCCTCAGCGAGGCCATGGGGTCCGGGTGTGGCTGCAGCTGGGGCAAGAGAGATCGGCCAGGGGTGGCTCGGGTGGGGCTTGTTTGTCGGCGTTAGAGAAAACAGAGAGGGAGGGGCTCGGTTAGATGGTGTCGAGCAAGGGCTCGGCCTAGGTTTAGGTTAGAGGGGTGGTTCGGCTAGGTAGAAGGGGAATGGGGCTGGACCGAACCAAGGAAAAGGAAGGAGGGGACGGTGAGGTTGGTAGGTGATTACGTCTAGCTTAGGGTTTGTGTTAGATAGATAGATAGATAGATAGATAGATAGATAGATAGAGAGAGAGAGAGAGAAGGCCCGGTTAGATAGAAGAAGAGAGAGGGCAAAACCACATGATGGTGAGCTAGGTTCTATAGTAGCTAAGAAACACCAAAAGAATTTGAATGGAGGCAAAGGTCCAAACCAAAGGTCCCTAAAGAGAGAAAGGGGTGGAAGAAAATAAAGGATCTTGCATGCCTCATGCATATGATCATATTTTGTGAAAACAAAATATATTCCATGTATACTTGGCAAGGAGGAAAACACTAAAAGAGGGCAAGGTGGAAGTCAAGTGGAAAAGAAGTATTTAAATGGGTCCATTTGTTCAATTGAGTTTAAACAAACACCACCCAAAAATATACCAAAGGAACCCAAAATAGAAGAACAAGTGAGTGTCTTGCATGGGCCGTGCACCAGTACTAAATGCCACTAATTCTAGTTCTGAAAATAACTATCTTCAATCATGGACATATATTCTTGCATGCATGCCAAAGTGTTTGACTAAAATCTTACAAAGAAGAAGCTTGCTTGACATATGGAAATAACTAGTATATGCACATGTATGAGGTTAAATGACCATGGTACTGTGTATTTTCCACTAGAGCACTTGTACCCAAATATAGCTCCATACATGAGCATATAGTAAGTAAAGTCCATATATAAACTTAGATGCAACATTTCTACTCACATGTCATAGAAAAAGTGGACATAAGGCTTCCCATAATCAATATTGTGAGAACAACATGTATCATGTATGGAGGCATGTAGAAAGAAGTGGATCCACCCCAACACATATGAGCTAGATTTAAATGCCAAAGGGAATGTAAAAGCTCATGTATAGTTAGGATGGTGGAATTTATAAGGTGGTGGCAAAGAAAGGTGGTGAAGTTAATAAAAGATATGGCCCCAACTCAACTTGGGCATCAAGCACTTATCAAGAACCAAATACAATTAATAGTGCATATGAGTTAAGAACCAAAAGAAAAAGGGTTTTATATGATGCTCAAATGCAAGGTGGCATGATGACATGAGCATGATATAATTATGATGCAACAATTATATGTAGGAAGTAGCATTTTATTATTAGACCATGTAGCATTACACATGTTAGACAGACGGGATGCTACATCATTGCATGTGTGTTCTTTTCATAGACCACATATGGATCCACCAGTGTGATTACATGTCTGTTCTTTTCACAGACCACATATGGATCCACCAGTGTCATTGCATGTGTGCTCTTTTTACAAACAACATATGGATCCACCAGTGTCATTGAAATGTGTGTTCTTTTCACAGACCACACATGGATCCACTAGTGTCATTGCATATGGATCCACCAGAGTCACTGGATGTGTGTTCTTTTCACAAACCACATATGGATCCACCATTGTCATTGCATGTCTGTTCTTTTCAAATACCACATGGAGCCACCAGTGTCATTGCATGTGTGTTCTTTTCATTAAGAACATATGGATCCACCAGTGTCATTGCATGTTTGTTCTTTTCACAAACCACATATGGATCCACCAGTGTCATTGAAATATGTGTTCTTTTCACAAACCACATATGGATCCACCAGAGTTCCATGCATGTCTGTTCTTTTCATTAACCATAGCTTGAGTCATTGCATGTGTGTTGTTTGCACATACAACATATGCATCCACCAGTGTCATTGCATGTGTGTTCTTCTCATTAACCACATCGAGAGTCACTAGATGTATGTTCTTTTCACAATCCACATATGGATCCACCAGTCTCATTGAAATGTGTGTTCTTTTTATAGACCACATATGGATCTATCAGTGTCATTGCATGTCTGTTATTTTCACAAACCACATATGGATCCACCAGTCTCATTGAAATGTGTGTTCTTTTCATAGGCCACACATGGATCCACCAGTGTCATTGCATATAGATCCACCAGAGTTAGTGGATGTATATTCTTTTCACAAACCACATATGGATCCACTAGTGTCATTGCATATGTGTTCTTTTCACAGACCACATATGGATCCACGAGTGTGATTGCATGTCTATTCTTTTCACAGACCACATATGGATCGACTAGTGTCATTGCATGTGTGTTGTTTTCATTAACCACAGCTAGAGTCACTAGATGTATGTTCTTTTCATAGACCACATATGGATCCACCAGTTTCATTGCATGTATGTTCTTTTCATTAACCACATATGGATCCACCAGTGTCATTGCATATGGATCCACCAGAGTTCATTGCATGTGTGTTCTTTTCACAAACCACATATGGATCCACCAGTGTCATTGCATGTGTGTTTTTCATTAACAACATCAAGAGTCATGGCATGTCCGTTCTTTTCACAAACCACATATGGATCCACCAGAGTTCATTGCATGTCTATTCTTTTCACAAACCACATATGGATCCACCAGTTTGATTGCATGTGTTTTCTTTTCACTAACCACATATGGATCCACCAGTGTCTTTGCATGTATGTTCTTTTCATTAACCATTGCTAAAGTCATTGCATCAGTGTTCTTTTCACAAACCACATATGGATCCACAAGAGTTCATTGCATGTGTGTTCTTTTCACAAACCACATATGGATCCACTAGAGTTCATTGCATGTCTGTTATTTTCATTAATCACAGCTAGAGTCATTGCATGTGTGTACTTTTCACAAACCACATATGGATCCACCAGTGTCATTGCATGTGTGTTCTTTTCATTAACAACAACCAGAGTCATTGCATGTCTGTTCTTTTCACAAACCACATATGGATCCATTAGAGTCATTGAAATGTGTGTTCTTTTCACAGACCACATATGGATCCACTAGTTTCATTGCATGTATGTTTGTTTCATTAACAACATATGGATCCACCAGTGTCATTGCATATGGATCCAGTAGAGTACATTGCATGCGTGTTCTTTTCACAAACCACATATGGATCCACCAGTGTCATTGCATGTGTTTTATTTTCATGAACAACATATAGGGTCATGGCATGTCTGTTCTTTTCACAAACTACATATGGATCCACCAGAGTTCATTGCATGTCTGTTCTTTTCACAAACCACATATGGATCCACCAGTTTCATTGCATGTGTGTTCTTTTCATTAACCACATATGGATCCACCAGTGTCATTGCATGTGTGTTCTTTTCATTAACCAGAGCTAGAGTCATTGCATCTGTGTTCTTTTCACAAACCACTTATGGATCAACCAGAGTTCATTGCACGTGTGTTCTTTTCACAAACCACATATGGATCCACCAGAGTTCACTGCATGTCTGTTCTTTTCATTAACCACAGCTAGAGTCATTGCATGTGTGTTATTTTCACAAACCACATATGGATCCACCAGTGCCAGTGCATGTGTGTTCTTTTCATTAACCAAAACTAGAGCCACCGGATGTATGTTCTTTTCACAAACCACATATGGATCCACCAGTGTCATTGAAATGTGTGTTCTTTTCACAGACCACACATGGATCCACTAGTGTCATTGCATATCGATCCACCATAGTCACTAGATGTATGTTCTTTTCACAAATCACATATGGATCCACCGATGTCATTGCATTTGTTTTTTTTCACAAACCACATATGGATCCACTAGTGTGATTGCATGTCTGTTCTTTTCATAGACGACATATGGATCCACCAGTGTCATTGCATGTGTGTTATTTTTACAAACCACATATGGATCCACCAGTGTCACTGAAATGTGTGTTCTTTTCACGGACCACACATGGATCCACCAGTGTCATTGCATATGGATCCACCAAAGTCACTGGATGTGTGTTCTTTTCACAAACCACATATGGATCCACCGGTGTCATTGAAATATGTGTTATTTTCACATACCACATATGGATCCACTAGTGTCATTGCATGTCTGTTCTTTTCACAGACCACATGGATCCACCAATATCATTGCATGTGTGTTCTTTTCATTAACCACATATGGATCCAACAATGTCATTGCATCTGTGTTCTTTCATTAACCACAGCTAGAGTCACCGAATGTATGTTCTTTTCACAAACCACATATGGATCCACCAGTGTCATTGAAATGTGTGTTCTTTTCACAGACGACATATGGATCCACCAGAGTTCATTGCATGTTTGTTATTTTCATTAACCACAACTTGAGTCCTTGCATGTGTGTTCTTTTCACAGACCACACATGGATCCACCAGTGTCATTGCATGTGCGTTCTTCTCATTAACCACAGCCAGAGTCACTGGATGCATGTTCTTTTCAAAAACCACATATGGATCCACCAGTGTCATTCAAATGTGTGTTGTTTTCACATACCACATATGGATCTACAAGTTTCATTGCATGTCTGTTCTTTTCACAAATCACATATGGATCCACCAGTGTCATTGAAATGTGTGTTCTTTTCACAGGACACACATGGATCCACCAGTTTCATTGCATATAGATCAACCAGAGTCACTGGATGTATGTTCTTTTCACAAACCCCATATGGATCTAGCGGTGTCATTGCATGTGTGTTCTTTTAACAGACCACATATGGATCCACAAGTGTGATTGCATGTCTGTTCTTTTCACAGACCACATATGGATCCACTAGTGTCATTGCATGTGTGTTATTTTCATTAACCACATATAGATCCACCAGTGTCATTGCATCTGTGTTCTTTTCATTAACCATAGCTAGAGTCACTAGATGTATGTTCTTTTCACAAACCACATATGGATCCACTAGTATCATAGAAATGCGTGTTCTTTTCACGGACCACATATGGATCCACCAGTGTCATTGCATATGGATCCACCAGAGTTCATGCATGTGTGTTATTTTCACAAACCACATATGGATCCAGCAGTGTCATTGCATGTGTGTTCTTTTCTTTAACCACATCTAGAGTCACCGGATGTATGTTCTTTTCACAAACCACATATGGATGCACCAGTGTCATTCAAATGTGTGTTCTTTTCATAGACCACATATGGATCCACCAGAGTTCATTGCATGTCTGTTCTTTTCATTAACCACAGCTTGAGTAATTGCATGTGTGTTCTTTTCATAGACCACATATGGATCCACCAGTGTCATTGCATGTTTGTTCTTTTCACAGAGCATATATGGATCCACTAGTGTCATTGCGTGTGTGTTATTTTCATTAACCACATATGGATCCACCAGAGTCATTGCATGTGTGTTCTTTTCATTAACCATAGCTAGAGTCACTAGATGTATGTTCTTTTCACAAACCACATATGGATCCACCAGTATCATTGAAATGCGTGTTCTTATCACGGACCACATATGGATCCACCAGTGTCATTGCATATGGATCCACCAGAGTTCATTGCATGTGTGTTCTTTTCACAAACCACATATGGATCCACTAGTGTCACTGCATGTGTGTTCTTTTCATTAACCACATCCAGAGTCATTGCATGTTTGTTCTTTTCACAAACCACATATGGATCCACCAGAGTTCATTGCATGTCTGTTCTTTTAACAAACCACATATGGATCCACCAGTTTCATTGCATGTGTGTTCTTTTCATTAACCACATATGGATCCACCAATGTCATTGCATGTGTGTTCTTTTCATTAACCATAGCTAGAGTCATTGCATCTTTGTTCTTTTCACAAACCACATGTGGATCAACCAGAGTTCATTGGATGTGTGTTCTTTTCACAAACCACATATGGATCCACCAGAGTTCATTGCATGTTTGTTCTTTTCATTAACCACAGCTAGAGGCATTGCATGTGTGTTCTTTTCACAAACCACATACGGATCCACTAGTGTCATTGCATGTGTGTTCTTTTCATTAACAACAACCAGAGTCATTGCATGTCTATTCTTTTCACAAACCACATATGGATCGACCAGTGTCATTGAAATGTTTGTTCTTTTCACAGACCACACATGGATCCACTAGTGTCATTGCATATGGATCCACCAGAGTCACTGGATGTATGTTCTTTTCACAAACCACATATGGATCCGTCGATGTCATTGCATGTGTGTTTTTTCACAGACCACATATGGATCCACCAGTGTGATTGCATGTCTGTTCTTTTCATAGACGACATATGGATCCACCTGTGTCATTGCATGTGTGTTATTTTCACAAATCACATATGGATCCACAAGTGTCACTGAAATGTGTGTTCTTTTCACAGACCACACATGGATCCACCAGTGTCATTGCATATGGATCCACCAGAGTCACTGGATGTGTGTTCTTTTCACAAACCACATATGGATCCACCGGTGTCATTGGAATGTGTGTTCTTTTCACAAACCACATATGGCTCCACCAGAGTTCATTGCATGTTTGTTCTTTTCATAAACCACATATGGATCCACCAGTTTCATTGCATGTGTGTTCTTTTCATTAACCACATATGGATCCACCAGTGTCATTGCATGTGTGTTCTTTTCATTAACCACAACTAGAGTCACCGGATGTATGTTCTTTTCACAAACCACATATGGATGCACCAGTGTCATTCAAATGTGTGTTCTTTTCATAGACCACATATGGATCCACCAGAGTTCATTGCATGTCTGTTCTTTTCATTAACCACAGCTTGAGTAATTGCATGTGTGTTGTTTTCACAGACCACATATGGATCCACCAGTGTCATTGCATGTTTGTTCTTTTCACAGACCATATATGGATCCACTAGTGTCATTGCATGTGTGTTATTTTCATTAACCACATATGGATCCACCAGTGTCATTGCATGTGTGTTCTTTTCATTAACCATAGCTAGAGTCACTAGATGTACGTTCTTTTCACAAACCAGATATGGATCCACCAGTATCATTGAAATGCGTGTTCTTATCACGGACCACATATGGATCCACCAGTGTCATTGCATATGGATCCACCAGAGTTCATTGCATGTGTGTTCTTTTCACAAACCACATATGGATCCACTAGTGTCATTGCATGTGTGTTCTTTTCATTAACCACATCTAGAGTCATTGCATGTTTGTTCTTTTCACAAACCACATATGGATCCACCAGAGTTCATTGCATGTCTGTTCTTTTCACAAACCACATATGGATCCACCAGTTTCATTGCATGTGTGTTCTTTTCATTAACCACATATGGATCCACCAGTGTCATTGCATGTGTGTTCTTTTCATTAACCATAGCTAGAGTCATTGCATCTGTGTTCTTTTCACAAACCACATGTGGATAGACCAGAGTTCATTGCATGTGTGTTCTTTTCACAAACCACATATGGATCCACCAGATTTCATTGCATGTTTGTTCTTTTCATTAACCACAGCTAGAGGCATTGCATGTGTGTTCTTTTCACAAACCACATACGGATCCACTAGTGTCATTACATGTGTGTTCTTTTCATTAACAACAACCAGAGTCATTGCATGTCTATTCTTTTCACAAACCACATATGGATCCACCAGTGTCATTGAAATGTGTGTTCTTTTCACAGACCACACATGGATCCACTAGTGTCATTGCATATGGATCCACCAGAGTCACTGGATGTATGTTCTTTTCACAAACCACATATGGATCCGCTGATGTCATTGTATGTGTGTTTTTTCACAGACCACATATGGATCCACCAGTGTGATTGCATGTCTGTTCTTTTCATAGACGACATATGGATCCACCAGTGTCATTGCATGTGTGTTATTTTCACAAACCACATATGGATCCACCAGTGTCACTGAAATGTGTGTTCTTTTCACAGACCACACATGGATCCACCAGTGTCATTGCATATGGATCCACCAGAGTCATTGGATGTGTGTTATTTTCACAAACCACATATGGATCCACTGGTGTCATTGAAATGTGTGTTCTTTTCACATACCACAGATGGATCCACTAGTGTCATTGCATGTCTGTTCTTTTCACAGACCACATGTATCCACCATTGTCATTGCATGTGTGTTCTTTTCATTAACCACATATGGATCCACCAGTGTCATTGAATGTGTGTTCTTTTCATTAACCACAGCTAGAGTCACCGGATGTATGTTCTTTTCACAAACCACATATGGATCCACCAGTGTCTTTGAAATTTGTGTTCTTTTCACAGACCACATATGGATCCACCAGAGTTCATTGCATGTATGTTCTTTTCATTAACCACAACTTGAGTCCTTGCGTGTGTGTTCTTTTCACAGACCACACATATGGATCCACCAGTGTCATTGCATGTGTGTTCTTCCCATTAACCACAGCCAGAGTCACTAGATGCATGTTCTTTTCAAAAACCACATATGGATCCACCAGTGTCATTGAAATGTGTGTTGTTTTCACATACCACATATGGATCTACTAGTGTCATTGCATGTTTGTTCTTTTCACAAATCACATATGGATCCACCAGTGTCATTGAAATGTGTGTTCTTTTCACAGGCCACACATGGATCCACCAGTGTCATTGCATATAGATCCACCGGAGTCACTAGATCTATGTTCTTTTCACAAACCACGTATGGATCTAGTAGTGTCATTGCATGTGTGTTATTTTCATTAACCACATATGGATCCACCAGTGTCATTGCATGTGTGTTCTTTTCATTAACCATAGCTAGAGTCACTGGATGTATGTTCTTTTCACAAACCACATATGGATCCACCAGTATCATTGAAATGCGTGTTCTTTTCACGGACCACATATGGATCCACCAGTGTCATTGCACATGTATCCACCAGAGTTCATTGCATGTGTGTTCTTTTCACAAACCACATATGGATCCACTAGTGTAATTGCATGTGTGTTCTTTTCATTAACAACATCAAGAGTCATTGCATGTCTGTTCTTTTCACAAACCACATATGGATCCACCAGAGTTCATTGCATGTTTGTTCTTTTCATAAACCACATATGGATCCACCAGTTTCATTGCATGTGTGTTCTTTTCATTAACCACATATGGATCCACCAGTGTCATTGCATGTGTGTTCTTTTCATTAACCACATCTAGAGTCACCGGATGTAAGTTCTTTTCACAAACCACATATGGATGCACCAGTGTCATTTAAATGTGTGTTCTTTTCATAGAGCACATATGGATCCACCAGAGTTCATTGGATGTCTGTTCTTTTCATTAACCACAGCTTGAGTAATTGCATGTGTGTTCTTTTCACAGACCACATATGGATCCACGAGTGTCATTGCATGTGTGTTCTTCTCATTAACCACAACTAGAGTCACTGGATGTATGTTCTTTTCAAAAACCGCATATGGATCCACCAGTGTCATTGAAATGTGTGTTTGTTGTGGTGGTGTCACGGCAGATGCCATGGATAGGCTAAAGGTGGGGACTAAATGCACCAGGTGAATCCAGGGAGGGATAGTGTAGTGATTCCACACACTGTAGCTTTGTATTTGATTCACTTCCACAGATTACATGTGCTCCTGGAGCTGTATTGGGGAGAGGAGGAAGAAGAACTCTCTTACTCTCACCACTAGTAAAATACAACCCTCAAGGGATCAACCAGAAAAACCAACCCTTTCTACAGAGGCCCTAGCCCTCCTTATATAGGGGTGGCTAGGTCTCCAATTAGGGCATACGTGGAGGCATATTCCAAGGAATATGCCTCTTCCCAAAATAGTAAGCCGATTGGGTCACTTTAGCCCAGTGTCATCCATGCAGAGGCTACATAATCCTCTGCGGCGCCCGCGTCATCCGACATAGGCACGTCACCTCTGCGGCCACGCCTCGGTGGTCCTGGCCTCTGTCCGCTTCGCTCACGCTCTGCGTACAGTGGTCACCTTTGACCAGCGAGATACCTTCCTTCTCTTGCAAGCTTGATATAACCCGGATCGTACCTAGTAGATCCGGCCACACCTGTTCCTACATACAAGTTAGATTCAGTCGGTTGAGATCCAGTTAGGTGGACATCCCCTGGTCTGGGTTACTCCATGATTCGGCCTGCCTTGAGGTGACTCGGCCAGCACTTGCTTTGACCTAGCCTTACCTCAGCTAACTTGGCCTTTATACCCCGGCATGACCCTACCCGGGGGTATCCCCCCAACATTAGTCCCCGAAGCTGGTGCGGTCTTAGCCGCCTTAGCCACTAAGGCCACAGCAGGTTCAATTTCACCGAGCTTTGTGCTCCTTTTCCGAGTTACCTCCTATCTCGGATTCCATAGGTTTACCTTCCCTTGGCACATTCCAAGTTTTTACTTGCTGGCCGGGTTACCTCATAATCATCCGGGTCATTCTTCCTTCTCTCGTACGCTTCCCCACGTGGAGGCTAATCATTACTTTGCCTCATTTTAAGGGCCTGCGATAGTAACCTCCACAGTTATTGTCAGAAGTTACTGTAGCACACGTCACGTTGTGCCTGCCTCCTTGTTAACTGTATCATAACGTCACGTCGTGGGATCCACTGCGCCCTGTGGCCCTTCCTGTGGCTCGTTGCTGATTGGTCGATCCGGGTCATACATGGCCACACCGTGTGGCCCGTCTGCGCAGCGCGATCCCACTACCCCTCGAGGGAGTGGTTAAATAGGGGAGGGGCGCGCCCCATGGGTCTTTTCCCCACTTCCGCGCCCCTCTGCCTCTCCTTCTTCCTCTTCCTCTCCAGCGACAGTGCCACCGCCGCCGCACCTGAGCAGCTACGCCGCTGCTACACTACTTCCACACGCACCAGCGCCGCCGCCACCTCCACGCATCTCCTCCGCCACGGGTCCTCGCTAGTCCAGGCCTGTGCCCCCCACCGCCGGTAGCGCCAGTGGGGATAGCGATCTCGAGATGACAGAGGAGGAGCTCGCCGTTGCTGAGCAGGAGATGGAGGAAGACATGGCGAACGCCGATCGCGGCGCATGGGCTGGATCCTGGGTTTGCCAAGATGACCTGGACTGGCTGTATCGCACCAGGTGTATCCCAGAGGGCGTCACCGCATGCCTCGCTGCCGCCGAGCTTGCCCCCTCACCCAATCCTGGTGAGTATGTGGTGTTTCTATCCCACTTCCAACGCGGGTTCGATCTCCCAGTTAGTGATTTTTTCCACGACTGGCTCAATACGTATGAGCTTCAGCCGCACCATCTTCCGGCTAACGCCATCACGTCTCTCTCTGCCTTCACTTCCACCATCGAGGGCTACGCCGGACTATGGCCCACGAAGGAGCTCTAGATCCGGTTCTTGGCTTCCGCCGGAACGTGATTCCGAACATAGATCTTGAGCCGGAGGACAAGCAGCTCATGCAGTTCGGCGCTGTGTCTATCTCTCCCCGGAAGCACTCCATCTTCCCCCGAGTAACGGGGCTTGACTCTTGCAAGGGATGGGCCCGGACCTTCTTCTATGTCCGGAACAACACCTCTAAAGATCTGATCTGGCTGCGCCCCTACGCTCCGGGTCCTCCTAATCCGGATCTGTGGGACCAGATCCCCAAGAAGCCCACTGTCCTAGCAAACCTGGCAAACTCTGTCACATGAGCTGGGGCCGCGACCCCAATCGGACCTCCTCTTTTGAGTTGAGCAACACTGAGATCTACCGCCGGGTCAAGGCCCTGTTCACCACCCACAAAGACTTCTCTTCTGAATGGACGTGGGGGATTGAACACTTTTGCCGGGATAGGCTTCCCTCTGCGGTAAGTCTCGTGCCCCAAACCTTTTCCGAATTAAATCATACGTCGGTCTTTGTTGTAGGTTTAATCCTGTTCCCTTTTCTTTCCCTTAGATGTTTCTTCAGCAGACCATCGAGGATGGCACCGAGCCTTCTCTCAAATGGGCGCCCGATCGTGATACCGCGGACGAGGAGGAACCGGATCAGGAGATGTTCCTGCCTATGGCCGATGCGACCAAGCGACCCATCGGTAAACTCTCTTCCATTAGATATTGGCCCGACGATGAAGATGATTCGGACGTTGAGGTGATGGAGGCATTTGACACTGTCCCCCTTTCTTACGCTTTTCCGGCATCAGCTAACCCTGGTGGGCAGATCCATGAAGACCCTCCCCTTGCCGTGGGTGAGCCCGTCCCGGTCGCGCCGAAAAAGAAGAGGGGAGCTACATCCGCTTCTTCCTCCGGACCTTCTCAGCCATCTAAAAGGCGAAAGAAGTCCGGGACAAAACTGCCACCAAGCCTGCAACCAAGGCCACAGCCCAGAGGGCTCGGAAGCCCAAAGCACCCCTCACCTTGGATGGGTAAGCCTCTTCTCCCTTTGCTATTTATTTGTTCTTCCTTTGTTATAGTTTCTCATCATTTATGACTTGATTCGGCAGGGCCGCGGTGGAGGTCCCACAGAGTGGATCCGGCATTGCTTCACCGCTCTGACATAGCCCTTCTCCCCCTCGTGGTGACGATTCACGCCCGTTGAGCCCCATTCAGGAGGGCTCAGCGGCTGCTCGGGTTCTAGCCCACCTCGTCAAGAGGAGGGCAACCTCGGCACAGGGGGAAGCGGTTCTGCCGAAGCTGCAGCTGCTCCTTCTTCGGCACAGCCACAACCAGGCACCACCGATGTTCCTTCAGCACCCCCGCCAAAACGGAAATCTATACCAGCATCAGCTCCAACACCAGCAGTAACAACACAAGCACCAACAACAGCACCAAGCCCCTCCGCCTCGTCCGAGTCTTCCAAACCTCGGTGAGAAGGCACCAGCAGCAAGGGAAGCAGTAAGGCAACTCCCAAGGGCAAATCCACTGCAGCAACTTTGACTTCTCAGCAACAGCCTGTAGCATCCCATCTATCTAACATATGTAATGCTACATGGTCTAGTAATATAATGGCTACTTCCTATATATAATTGTTGCATCATAATTATATCATGCTCATGTCATCATGTTACCTTGCATTTGAGCATCATATAAAACCCCTTTTCATTTGGTTCTTCTCTCTTATGCATTAGTAATTGTATGTGGCTCTTGATATATTGTATTTGGTTCTTGATAAATGCTTGATGCCCAAGTTGACTTGGGGGCATATCTTTTATTCAACTCCATCACCTTTCTTTGTCACCACCTTATAATTCCACCATCCAACTATATGTGAGATTTACATTTTATTTGGATTTATCTCTAGCTCATGTGGGTTGGGATGGCTCCACTTACAATTCCACATGCTCCTATATATGAACCATGTTGTTTTCACATTATTGGTATATGAGAGCCACATGGCCACCTTTGCATGCTTTGTGCATGGAACCCCTTGTCAAGCTTCCATATGGATTATTATGAATGTGTGCTCATGTTGGGATATTTTTGAGGCTACTATTCATCTAGTGGAACATACACACTAGCATGCCTAAATTATATCCAAATATGATCATCTCCATCTACTCCGCATGGAATCCCCTTTTAATTCTTTTGTCTTGGCCTAGATCCATATTTTTGGAACGCATGTGAATAAATGCCATATAAATTATCTATTGTTTTGACAAGAATAAAACTTGGCATTTAATGTCTATGCATGGGCCATGCAAATCACCACCATCTTTTCTTCTTTTGGGTTTTATTTGGTTTTTGAGTGGATCTTCTCTTTTGAGCTCTCCTTCTCTCAATACTCACCCTCCCTCTTGGTTAATCTTGTTTTGATCATGTCAAACCCTACTCTCGCTTACCTTTCCCCATACTTGCATGCTCTTATGGGATCATGTCCAACTCTAGCTCTACCCCTTGATAACCACACCACTCATGTCCCCCTCATGTTTTACCTCATGAGAAAACAACCTACCCCTACCCTCTTCTCCATCTCACCCCATCTTTGCTTGATCTTGGTGGATCATCACTAAAACCCTAAACCCCTTGGTTGGTCTTGCCTTGGCCATGCTCAAACCCTAAACCCCATCACCACCCTTTGCCTTGACCATGAGGAAACCCTAACATACCACCTTACCCTACCCTAAACCCTCTTCTCTTCTTCTCTCTACCTAGCCGAGCCCTCCCCTCACCACTTTTCCCTCACCATGTCGAGCCCCTCGCCCTCTCTCTACCAACAGGGACCCAACCTTGCCATCTACCCCCCTCTCCCCCTACCCTAACCGAGCCATATCCCTAACCCTAGACCGAACCCCATGCCAACTACCCTCCCCTCTCGGTTACCCTTTCTCTCTCGCTGCATCAGGACCCCACCTGAGTTCCTTCCTCTCTCCCTCGGGCCCAGCTTCAGCCACACCCACCCCCCAGGCGAGCACGTGAAGGAGGAGGAGAGAAAGGTGGCATGGAGGCCACCTTTTTCCAGCCCGAACCCCCACGACATCTCCCCTTTTCCTCTCTGCTTTAACCACTCCCTCCTCTCTGCCGTCGACGCCTAGATCTACCAGGGCCTCGCCCTTCTTCTCCCCACCACCTGCCTGCTACTCCCTCTCTCTCACACCCCGACGACCTCACCGCCGGCCTCCACCCCACCAACTCGTTACAAGCCGACGGCGTGTTGTTGGGTCGTCGAGGAAGAACCAGTGGTGCTACCTGCGTCGTCCCGTACACGCCAGCGAGGAGGAGACGGTACCCTGTACCTGCTGCTCGCCGACGCCGCCAAAACCCTAGCTCCGGTCGGCCGCCTGCTACGTCGCCGATCGTCCGTTCCCCTGCCCGATCCGCCACCTCCAGCGACCTCGCGGTGAGCCACGCACCCTCCCAGACATCCTCGCCGTCGTCGTCGTTTCCTGGTCGCGTCGTACGTTCCGTCGAACGCCCTCTGTGCGCCGACGAGCGCGTGCGTCTGCTCGCCGCTGCGTCGCAGAAGAACACCTAGCCGTCGATCTGTTCCGTAGCAGCAAACCCCGTCTAGCACAGTGGTCACCGCCGCCGTGCACACGCTCGAGGACGCGAGTTCGAGCCCCCGCTGCACCGCACCGCGCGTCCGTCAGTTTCGACAGACAACGCAGGAAGAGAAACAGTAGGTCATGCGCTCTTTGCAGATCCCCCCAACCTTTTGTTTCGTCAACCCGCGCTCCCTCTAGGCCCACCTGTCGGTCTCCGTGGCTGTTTTATAGAAAGGGACCAGAGGTCTCAAAACCTCAACCTGCAGTCCCCCAGCTCTGCCGCGTGGCGAGCCCTCCCTCAACCGATGTCGCGTGGGCCCTTCTCGTCGCGGGTCCACTTGTTTGTCTCTGTGGCTGACTGAGCTCGCGGTAAGAAAAGTATGCCGCGCGTTGGTTGCGCCAGCTCAGCGCAGTCCCACCCGTCAGTGTCAGCAGCTAGCTGCTTCTGTGTACAAAAAGTCTCTGTGTAATTCTGTTTTAATAAAACAATTTCTGAAAATGTTTAAATATAAATTTAAATCTGTTTTAATAACTTTTGAATTCTAATTCCAAATAATGCAAATGATATATGTTTTTGAATCAGAAAAATGTGAGGAATTCAAATATGCCATTCAAAATATTATTTGAGCACTTTAAATTTTCGAGATGTTTAAAATTACAATAAAATGCCCTTTTCTTAATTAATTAATAACTTTAAATCTACAACCCCAAATTCGACAAATAATATGTCTAAATCGATCAGCACGACGAGCCCGTTCTATCTATGCATTCCTTGTTCTGAATTGAAGTATGCATCATGTCATTATTAAAAATCAGAACTGTTTATCGCAATAAAACTTGATCAAATAAATAATAAAATGAATTATTATTGTCCCCACACCTCACCCATGCCATGCTACTTTATTGCCATGTAAATTGTGCATCATTCATCATGGCATGCTTGTTTGCTTATCGCATTTTATTCATATGCTTGTGCACTTTATTTATGTTGGCCCTTGTTTGTTTGGTTCTTCTTCGAATAGACGCCCATCAGGAGAATTATCAGGAATCACAGGAGTTCTACACAGATCCATCTCTCGCTTCAACAGAGCTGTCAGGCAAGAACTACCACATGCTTGCATACATATAGTACCTATTGCCTCTATCTTATTCTTGCATCATTGAGTCGCGATTGCATTAAATTGAATCCCAAGTACTGCATAGCCTTTACTTTTAAACCCCACCGAAGCTTGTTCCTCCATCCCATGAGCCATTACTACAGGAGTTGTTTGAGCCATGCGAGTCATAGAACAACATGTGTAGGGTATGTGAGTGTCTGATGGATAACGAGGTACCTAAACAACTTAACCTGAGTAGTAATGGGATAACTAATGAAAGAGGCACCGGTGAGCAATATCTGCTATTTGGTTTTTCATGCTCACTTGTGTCCCCTAGGACCCCGAGTACTTGATTCCCGTTCCTTGACTATTTGCAGTATCCACATCCGGGAGGCCTTATGGACCCCCCTGAGCCAGAGCTTGATTCATTTCTATTTCTTGGGGCCACAATTAGTTTGGGGTTTTATTACTATCTTGTATTTATGCCATGTTTACTATTTCTTTATGATTGTGCGTGGAGCACCTGTACTGTTTTGGATCGTGACATGTTTTCGCTGTATCGACAAGCCCAGTCACACTTTCGGGTTCTCAGTCGTTTACCGCCATCCACACAAACCTTGAGTCCCTCTCGGAGTCAGCTAGCTTCGTTGCGGGTAGCTTAATGGGGTGACCCCTGAAATATTTCTGAATCCTGTGATCGCTTTGTCGTGAATGCCTCATTGGGTTTTGAGTTGGTTTTTCCGAGGTTGATCGAGTGTGTGTTGCTATTTGTGCACCCTGCAGGGTAAATCTTTCTGAAAGCCATGTCAGCGGTTATGGACGACTTGGAGCATAGTTTCTCGATCATAGACAAGTATAACTAAAGTACCGCTTTTAATCTGACTAAATACCTGACTAGTAAATAGTGCAATTCTCATGGAATGGTTAATAAAACTGCCAACGGTTGGGTTGTTCGTCCGCTTTCTCGTTGGTAAGCGAGAAGGAGGATGGATCTGTTAATGATCATGTTATAACTGTTGTTAGGCGGATGGTTAACGAGTATCTATAGGCTTGTTAGTTGTTATCTTTTGCTGCAATTGCGTCACCCCAGGTATATGTCCCCTTTAGAGGCATAAAGACTTGCTGAGTACCCCTAGGGTCTCACACGATAAATTGTTTGATTCAGATGAACAGGTGTACTCGCAAGATGGATACTAGGTGGAGGAGACAGATGATGTTGGCAACGATCACTCGGTGTAGAGATTCCGGGAACGGGGATCCGTGAGATCTGTGGGTGGGATGTGTTTATTTATGTGGCATCTTATGCCAATTTGCTTCTTATCCGTACTCGGATCTTGTTTTCCGCTTCTGCCTGATACTCTGATGTTTGATGTATGAGGAGCTATCCTAAACTATTATCTCTATCTAGGACATTTGGATCTTGCCGTATGGCGTTGCAATATTTCTATTTCTTTTAGATGGAATGGCTCTGTGAATAGTTGTATGGTGGCTTGCATACGTACTCACTTGTGTATGTAGTTGATCCCTTCGCCCGCCGATTACGCCGCTCGTTCTTGTCCCGATGTTCTGAAAGTGGTTAGGACGGCCGAAAGGTCTACCTCTGAGTGGCCCCTGGGCCCCACCGTACTATTTTAACCACTCTCGCTCATCCAGGCATGCAACTAAGAGCGTAATTCACCGAGGTAGTTACCAATTGGTATCAGAGCCATCCCGCCCTTCAGGGTCTCAGCCAAATGGTCGTTGTCAGTCTAGAAAATATTTTTGGTAGTTATGTATACTAGGGAAAAACAAAACGTGAGAGTAGGACTGCTTCCATTTTTCTTCTTACCCACCCACCCACCCTTTTTCTGGTAAGGAAGTGTAACATTTTCAATCCTCTTCTAAAAATTCAAACTAGGATTCACGTGTTCTGGGTTCCGTAGTACCATAGGTTGTGTGTGTGTGTGTGAATTCCTTGTCTATATGTTGCATCCAACATGTTATCTCCATCGGCCTTTTGGTTATCAACTGTTTGTACATTCCATACCGACAGACCTTTGTAAACCGACGCGATCTATCTGATTCATTGTATACCGGTGCGATCTGTCTTACTCTTTGTTATCCGACACTATCTTGTTTGGGGTGTTCGTTTCCGTAGTTACTAATCTTTAGGTTCATCTTAAGAAGAAGGTGTTGGGATATGTGTTTTACTGATTCATGTGCGGAGTAATGATTTGAGTGTGGGATGGAGTCGCGACCATACCACTACAATTATCATTCGCTCTTGTATATTGAATTGGTAGAGTTACTAATCTTGATTCGTTAAGTGGTTTTGCGCATATAGTGGTATTTTAATGCCGAAATTTGCGGAATTTTTTTCTTTTTTAGTTTGTGTACCACACTCCTTGTTCAGTCGTGTGCGATATGCTTAATATCTTCTAGGTGCTTTGAACTTTGTTGATATTTTAATATCATCTTAGTGAATTGTATCCTTTAATCTTGGTTAATTCCATTTTGGTACTATTTTGGATTTTTATTATTCTCCATTATAGTACTGACTTGTGTTTTATATCAATCACAGGATGGAACCACCACGCCGTTCTGAGGAGGACATACCACCTGAACTGGGGGCTGCGTTGGCAAGTATTGCTAATGCCTTGGGAACAATGCAGCAGAACCAGCAGCGATTCGAAGAAAGTGTCAGGAGGAATGAGTTTGTTCCGCTACCTCCACCCCCAAGCGGGGAGACATCAAGAGTTTTCTGAAGTTCAACCCACGCCAATTTGAGGTGTCTGATTAGCCACTTGATGCTGATGATTGGTTGCGTGAAATGTCAAGGTTGCTGATGACTGCGGATGTTCCTGAGCAAGAATGGGTAAAATGTGCCACTCACCTTCTGAAGGGAGATGCAGCTCTGTGGTGTGAAAATTACCTCAAGGCAGACCACTCTGGTTTTCAGCCTACTTGGGAGCAATTCACTGCAGCTTTCAAAGAGCAATATCTGTCAGAGATTGTCATGGAAAGGATGAAGGAAGTGTTTCTCAACCTCAAGCAGGGAAATGACAATGTCAATACCTATATCAGAAACTTCATGAATCTTTCTCGGTATGGTGGCGATGAGATCTCTGATGACAAGAAGAAGCAAAAGAGGTTCAGGCAAGGACTCAATGCATCCATCAAATATGCAATCACTCATGCAAGGCCGGGGTCTTTTCTAGAACTCCAACATACAGCTCTGCAGGAAGAAGCAAGTAGGCAAGTGTTTGAGGAGTCAAAGAAACATAGCCGCGATGCATCAAGCTCTTCAGCTATGAAAACTCCTTCTAAGCACCGTGTGTGGGTTCCTAACACCCCACCGTCGCTCCCGGCTCCACCAAGACTGTCAAGCTACGCGGCAAGGCCACCAAACTCCTTCACTGCGGCTCCTAGGGGCTACAACCACAACTACCCTGGAGCGCCTGGCGGAGTCCCTGGCTACGCTGCTCCACGTCCACCTGGTGCTTGCTACACTTGTGGAAACACTAGGCATCAGGACTGGAATTGTCCAATGAACAACAAAGCTCTTCCTCCACCACCTCCAAGACCTGCGGCAAGTTCTTCTATGGTTTGTGCACCTCCACCTTGGGCTCTCAACATCAACACCAAGCCTGGGTCTACGGTTGCTCGTGCCAACTGTGTCAACGTCGCTCAAGCTGAGCATGCACCTGGAGTTGTGATGGGTATGCTTCCTGTTAACTCAGTCCCTGCATGAGTTTTGTTTGATTCTGGTGCTTCACATTCTTTTGTTTCTCACAAGTTTGCGCATGAGCATGATCTGGCTATGGTTCCTTTATTGCATCGTCTTGTGGTACAATCTCCTGGGTCAAACATGAGGGCTGCTCATATCAGCCATAGCAATCAAATTGAGATTGGTGGTTCTTCATTCCCGGCTTCCTTAATTATTCTGGGCAATTCTGACATTGATGTTATCTTGGGCATGGATTGGTTAACAGCAAATGCAGCTATGATTGATTGTGCTGAACGTACGTTTTCTCTGAAAATTCCTGAAGGTCATATAGTCTATTCTCCAAGTCTGACTCCTGCAATTCAGCTTTTCTCTTTGGCGGCTCTGAATGATGTTGCTATGGAAGCTATTCAGAGTGTTCCGGTGGTCTGTGAGTTCCCAGATGTCTTTCCTGAAGAGTTCCCAGGTATGCCTCCTGATCGTGAGGTCGAGTTTGTGATTGAGCTTGAGCCTGGTACCGCTCCTATCTCCAAGCGACCTTATAAACTGGGTCTTGCTGAATTGGCTGAACTCAAACGTCAGCTGGATGAACAAGAGAAGTTGGGTTTCATTCAGCACAGTACTTCTTCTTGGGATAGCCCAACCATCTTTGTGAAGAAGCGAGACAAGACTGATAGACTTTGTGTTCACTATCGGGCTCTCAATGCTAAAACCATCAAGAATAAATATCCCCTTCCGCGGATTAATGATCTCTTCGATCCGCTAGCTGGAGCTGTGGTATTCTCTAAGCTTGACTTGAGAAGTGGATATCATCAAATCAAGATTCGCAAGGAAGATGTTCCCAAAACAGCTTTCACCACCCGCTATGGCATGTATGAGTACACGGTCATGTCTTTCGGTCTCACCAACGCACCTGCCACCTTCTTGAGGCTTATGAACTCGGTTTTCATGGAGTATCTTGATAAGTTCGTTGTGGTCTATCTGGATGACATTCTAGTCTATTCTAAGTCAAAGGAAGAACATGAAGAACACCTTCGGTGTGTCCTAAACAAGCTTTGTGAGAACCGCCTGTATGCAAAGTTCTCCAAGTGTGAATTTTGGCTGCCTCAAGTCACCTATCTTGGTCACGTCATCTCTGCCAAGGGCATGGCCGTTAACCCAGAAACTATTAAGAGAATTGTTGACTGGCTTCCACCCAAAAATGTCAAAGAAGTCCGGAGTTTCCTTGGTTTGGCTAGTTACTGTCGTTGCTTCGTGCAGAACTTCTCAAAGATTGCGAAGCCGCTTACCGATCTCCTCAAGAAAGGCAAGAAATACCTTTGGACTCCTGCATGTCAAGCAAGCTTTGAAACACTCAAAGAGAAGCTCACTTCCACACCAGTCCTGATTCCTCCAGATACATCAAAGCCTTTCCAGATATTCTGTGACGCCTCCTTGCAAGGATTGGGCGCGGTCCTTATGCAAGAAAAACAAGTTGTTGCTTATGCCTCTCGACAGTTGAAGACGCATGAGATCAACTATCCTACACATGACCTCGAACTCACAGCAGTTGTCTTAGCTTTGAAAGTATGGAGGAACTACTTGCTTGGCAACCGTTGTGAGATCTTCTCTGATCACAAGAGTCTGAAGTATATCTTCACACAGCCTGATCTCAACCTTCGTCAGAGAAGGTGGATTGAAGAAATTAATGATTTTGATTTAACTAAGCTAATGTCATGGCCGATGCTCTCAGCCGAAAAGCTTATGTCAACAACCTCATAGTGGAAGAACAACACCCTCTCTTGTGCGAGGAATTCCGCAAGCTCAACCTTGAAATTGTGGATCAAGGGTATCTTCTGAACCTTCTGGCAACCCCTCTCTTGGAAGAAAAAGTTTGCTCCATCCAACTTGGTATCCTTACACTAAAAATATCATCTCCAACAATCAGCTTCCGAAGTATGAGTCTTTCCACGTCGATGACCAAGGCACTCTTTTCTTTGAACACCGGATGTTTGTTCCGAACTACCCAGGTTTAAGAGAGCAAGTTCTCAAGGAGGCACATGATTCTGTTCTTTCTATCCACCCTGGCAGCACTAAGATGTACATGGACTTGAAAACACAGTATTGGTGGCCTGGGTTGAAACAATATTGTGCCAAGTATGTCTCGGAGTGTGATGTCTGCCGCAGAGTTAAAGCTGTCCATCAGAAACCTTCCGGTCTTCTACAGCCATTGAAGCCTCCAGAATGGAAATGGGAGAAAGTAGAGATGGACTTCATAACTGGTTTTCCAAGGTCGCAGAAGGGCAACAATGTAATCTTCGTTGTCATCTACAGGCTTTCTAAAGTGGCTCACTTCTTTCCCGTCAAGGAAACAATTTCTGCAATTCAGTTGGCTGAGCTCTATATCAACAGAATTGTCTCTCTGTATGGGGTTCCTCTTGAGATCAGCTCAGACCGTGGAAGCATCTTCACTTCCAAGTTCTGGGGAAGTTTCCAAAATGCTTTGGGAACAAAATTGAACTTCAACACATCTTACCACCCTCAGTCGCAAGGACAAGTTGAAAGGATCAATCAGATTCTGGAAGATATGCTCCGTGCTTGCGTTATCTCTTTCGGCATGAAGTGGGAAGAATGCCTTCCTTATGTTGAATTCTCTTACAACAACAGCTTCCAGAAGAGTCTAAAGATGGCACCATTTGAGGTTCTCTATGGTCGCAAATGCAGAACTCCGATTGGTTGGTCAGGCGCAGGTGAAAGAACATTGTTTGGCCCCGACATTGTAACTCAAGCGGAGGAGAAGGTTCACATCATTCTTGAAAACCTGAAGATTGCTCAAAGTCGCCAGAAGAGCAATTATGACAGAAAGCACACGGACATGGAGTATGTTCCTGGTGATCTCGTTTACCTTCGTGTCACTCCCATGAGAGGCACGCACCGGTTTGATATCAAAGGAAAGCTGGCTCCTAGATACATCGGTCCTTTCAAAATTCGTGGAAGAAGAGGAGAAGTTGCTTATGCTCTTGAGCTCCCTGAAAAACTCAAGGTCCATGATGCTTTCCATATCTCTCAACTCAAGAAGTGCTTCAAGGATCCCAGCAGGACCGTGGACCATGAACTCATCAATCTCCAAGAAGATCTGTCTTATCAAGAACACCCCACTAAAATCCTTGAAGTCGCAGAAAGAAGGACTCGCAACAAGTCCATCAAGTTCTGCAAGGTGCAGTGGTCGCACCATTCCGTTGATGAAGCCACTTGGGAACGCGAGGATGAGCTCTGTGCCAAGTATCCTACCCTCTTTGTGTCTTCTTCTTCTTCCTAGAATCTCGGGCGAGATTCCTGTTTAGTGGGGGAGAGTTGTAGCATCCCATCTATCTAACATATGTAATGCTACATGGTCTAGTAATATAATGGCTACTTCCTATATATAATTGTTGCATCATAATTATATCATGCTCATGTCATCATGTTACCTTGCATTTGAGCATCATATAAAACCCCTTTTCATTTGGTTCTTCTCTCTTATGCATTAGTAATTGTATGTGGCTCTTGATATATTGTATTTGGTTCTTGATAAATGCTTGATGCCCAAGTTGAGTTGGGGGCATATCTTTTATTCAACTCCATCACCTTTCTTTGTCACCACCTTATAATTCCACCATCCAACTATATGTGAGATTTGCATTTTATTTGGATTTATCTCTAGCTCATGTGGGTTGGGATGGATCCACTTACAATTCCACATGCTCCTATATATGAACCATGTTGTTTTCACATTATTGGTATATGAGAGCCACATGGCCACCTTTGCATGCTTCGTGCATGGA
This sequence comes from Avena eriantha, assembly GCA_910589775.1. Taxonomy (NCBI): domain Eukaryota; kingdom Viridiplantae; phylum Streptophyta; class Magnoliopsida; order Poales; family Poaceae; genus Avena; species Avena eriantha. Next base: position 247,835,071 of record OU342740.1, read on the forward strand.
ACCCCTTGTCAAGCTTCCATATGGATTATTATGAATGTGTGCTCATGTTGGGATATTTTTGAGGCTACTATTCATCTAGTGGAACATACACACTAGCATGCCTAAATTATATCCAAATATGATCATGTCCATCTACTCCGCATGGAATCCCCTTTTAATTCTTTTGTCTTGGCCTAGATCCATATTTTTGGAATGCATGTGAATAAATGCCATATAAATTATCTATTGTTTTGACAAGAATAAAACTTGGCATTTAATGTCTATGCATGGGCCATGCAAATCACCACCATCTTTTCTTCTTTTGGGTTTTATTTGGTTTTTGAGTGGATCTTCTCTTTTGAGCTCTCCTTCTCTCAAACCTCACCCTCCCTCTTGGTTGATCTTGTTTTGATCATGTCAAACCCTACTCTCGCTTACCTTTCCCCATACTTGCATGCTCTTATGGGATCATGTCCAACTCTAGCTCTACCCCTTGATAACCACACCACTCATGTCCCCCTCATGTTTTACCTCATGAGAAAACAACCTACCCCTACCCTCTTCTCCATCTCACCCCATCTTTGCTTGATCTTGGTGGATCATCACCAAAACCCTAAACCCCTTGGTTGGTCTTGCCTTGGCCATGCTCAAACCCTAAACCCCATCACCACCCTTTGCCTTGACCATGAGGAAACCCTAACATACCACCTTACCCTACCCTAAACCCTCTTATCTTCTTCTCTCTACCTAGCCGAGCCTTCCCCTCACCACTTTTCCCTCACCATGTCGAGCCCCTCGCCCTCTCTCTACCAACAGGGACCCAACCTTGCCATCTACCCCCTCTCCCCCTACCCTAACCGAGCCATATCCCTAACCCTAGACTGAACCCCATGCCAACTACCCTCCCCTCTCGGTTACCCTTTCTCTCTCACTGCACCAGGACCCCACCCGAGTTCCTTCCTCTCTCCCTCGGGCCCAGCTTCAGCCACACCCACCCCCCAGGCCGTGCACGTGAAGGAGGAGGAGAGAAAGGTGGCGTGGAGGCCACCTTTTTCCACCCCGAGCCCCCACGGCATCTCCCCTTTTCCTCTCTGCTTTAACCACTCCCTCCTCTCTGCCGTCGACGCCTAGATCTACCAGGGCCTCGCCCTTCTTCTCCCCACCACCTGCCTACTACTCCCTCTCTCTCACACCCCGACGACCTCACCGCCGGCCTCCACCCCACCTACTCGTTACAAGTCGGCGGCGTGCGGTTGGGTCGTCGAGGAAGAACTAGTGGTGCTACCTGCGTCGTCCCGTACACGCCAGCGAGGAGGAGACGGTACCCTGTACCTGCTGCTCGCCGATGCCGCCGAAACCCTAGCTCCAGTTGGCCGCCTGCTACGTCGCCGATCGTCCGCTCCCCTGCCCGATCCACCACCTCCAGCAACCTCGCGGTGAGCCACGCACCCTCCCAAACATCATCGCCGTTGTCGTCGTTTCCTGGTCGCGTCGTACGTTCCGTCGAACGCCCTCTGTGCGCCGGCGAGCGCGTGCGTCTGCTCGCCGCTGCGTCGCAGAAGAACACCTAGCCGTCGATCTGTTCTGTAGCAGCAAACCCCGTCTAGCCCTGTGGTCACCGCCGTCGTGCGCGCGCTTGAGGACGCAAGTTCGAGCCCCCGCTACGCCGCGTCGCGCGTCCGTTAGTTTCGACAGACAACGCGAGAAGAGAAACAGTAGGTCGTGCGTTGGTTGCGCCAGCTCAGTGCAGTCCCCACCCGTCGGTGTCTGGAGGTAGCTGCTTCTGTGTACAAAAAGTCTCTGTGTAATTCTGTTTTAATAAAACAATTTCTGAAAAATGTTTAAATATAAATTTAAATATGTTTTTAATAACTTTTGAATTCTAATTCCAAATAATGCAAATTATATATGTTTTTGAATTAGAAAAATGTGAGGAATTCAAATATGCCATTCAAAATATTATTTGAGCACTTTAAATTTTAGAGATGTTTAAAATTACAATAAAATGCCCTTTTCTTAATTAATTAATAACTTTAAATCTACAACCCCAAATTCGACAAATAATATGTCTAAATCGATCAGCGCGACGAGCCTGTTCTATCTATGCATTCCTTGTTCTGAATTGAAGTATGCATCATGTCATTATTAAAAATCATAACTGTTTATCGCAATAAAACTTGATCTAATAAAAAATAAAATGAATTATTCTTGTCCCCACACCTCACCCATGCCATGCTACTTTATTGCCATGTAAATTGTGCATCATTCATCATGGCATGCTTGTTTGCTTATCGCATTTTATTCATATGCTTGTGCACTTTATTTATGTTGGCCCTTGTTTGTTTGGTTCTTCTTCGAATAGACGCCCAGCCAGAGAATTATCAGGAATCACAGGAGTTCTACCCAAATCCATCTCTCGCTTCAACAGAGCTGTCAGGCAAGCACTACCACATGCTTGCATACATATAGTACCTATTGCCTCTATCTTATTCTTGCATCATTGATTCGCGATTGCATTAAATTGAATCCCAAGTACTGCATAGCCTTTACTTTTAAACCCCACCGAAGCTTGTTCCTCCATCCCATGAGCCATTACTACAGGAGTTGTTTGAGCCATGCGAGTCATAGAACATCATGTGTAGGGTATGTGAGTGTCTGATGGATAACAAGGTACCTAAACAACTTAAACTGAGTAGTAATGGGATAACTAATGAAAGAGGCACCGGTGAGCAATATCTGCTATTTGGTTTTTCATGCTCACTTGTGTCCCATAGGACCCCGAGTACTTGATTCCTGTTCCTTGACTATTCGCACTATCCACATCCGGGAGGCCTTATGGACCCCCCTGAGCCAGAGCTTGATTCATTTCTATTTCTTGGGGCCACAATTAGTTTGGGGTTTTATTACTATCCTGTACTTATGCCATGTTTACAGTTTATTTACGATTGTGCGTGGAGCACTTGTACTGTTTTGGATCGTGACACGTTTTCGCTGTATCAACAAGCCTAGTCACAATTTCGGGTTCCCAGTCATTTACCGCCGTCCACACAAACTTTGAGTCCATCTCGGAGTCAGCTAGCTTCGTTGCAGGTAGCTTAATGGGGTGGCCCCCTGAAATATTTCGGAATCCTGTGATCGCTTTGTCGTGAATGCCTCGTTTTTCCGAGGTTGATCGAGTGTGTGTTGCTATTTGTGCACCCCTGCAGGGTAAATCTTTCTGAAAGCCGTGTCAGCGGTTATGGACGACTTGGAGCATAGTTTCTTGATCATAGACAAGTATAACTAAAGTACCGCTTTTAATCTGACTAAATACCTGACTAGTAAATAGTGCAATGCTCATGGAATGGTTAATAAAACTGCCAACGGTTGGGTTGTTCGTCCGCTTTATCATTGGTAAGCGAGAAGGAGGATGGACTGTTAATGATCCTGTTATAACTGTTGTTACTAATTAACAGACATCCGTCTATCATTGGTTAGGCGGATGGTTAGCGAGTATCTATAGGCTTGTAAGTTGTTATCTTTTGCTGCAATTGCGTCACCCCAGGTAAATGTCCCCTTTAGAGGCATAAAGACTTGCTGAGTACCCCTAGGGTCTCACACGATAAATTGTTTGATTCAGATGAACAGGTGTACTCGCAAGATGGATACTGGGTGGAGGAGACAGATGATGTTGGCAATGATCACTCGGTGTAGAGATTCCGGGAACGGGGATCCGTGAGATATGTGGGCGGGGTGTGTTTATTTATGTGGCATCTTATGCCAATTTGCTTCTTATCCGTACTCGGATCTTGTTTTCCGCTTCCGCCTGATACTCTGATGTTTGATGTATGATGAGCTATCCTAAACTATTATCTCTATCTAGGACATTTGGATCTTGCCGTATGGCATTGCAATATTTCTATTTCTTTTAGATGGAATGGCTCTGTGAACAGTTGTATGGTGTCTTGCGTACATACTCACTTGTGTATGTAGTTGATCCCTTCGCCCACCGATTACTCCGCTCGTTCTTGTCCCGATGTTCTGAAAGTGGTTAGGACGGCCGAAAGGTCTACCTGTGAGTGGCCCCTGGGCCCCACCGTACTATTTTAATCACTCTCGCTCATCCAGGCATGCAACTAAGAGCGTAATGCACCGAGGTAGTTACACAGCCTAATGGAAAAAAGGCTCCTGACGCCACTAGGGTAGCGTCAATCGAGGCTGGACAGCGCACACTCGCGTCCATGCTCTCAAAAAAGACTCCACCGCCGAAGGACGCCCCTGCCGAGCCAGCTGATGTGCAACTTGTTTTGCACACCAACCCCGCCATTCCCCAGGTTGAGAGGAGGGAAGCTGACGCTAAGGGTCTAGTTGCACCCACATGCTCAGCGGCGAACGATATCCTCCGACCTTGATCGAGTTCATGAACAACTGGAACAAGGCGGAGTTCGTCCACAATGACGATCTCCCGGAGAAGTTCGGTCCCGCCGAATTTGCTGCCTAGATGAATACCGCAGCCAAGGCAATTAACCTTGCAGGTCGGATGATGGAGGTACGTTACTTCGCCTTTTCTTTAGCATGTAGAAGATATTAGTGATATAACCATTAGTCCCCGAGCCTCCGGGGGAGTAACCCGTTACTTGGCCGGATGCTCCTTAGAGAATTAACGTAGCTCCTTAATAACTTCAAATAGGCACACACCTAGAGCTGGGTTAAGTTCCACTTGGCCCGGATCTTGTACACTTCGAATATGCACACAGCTAGAGCCGGGTTAAGTTCCACTTGGCCTGGATCTTGTATACTTCGAATATGCACACACCTAGAGCCGGGTTAAGTTCCACTTGGCCCGGATCTTGTACACTTCGAATATGCACACACCTAGAGCCAGGTTAAGTTCCACTTGGCCCGGATTTTGTACACTTCAAAAATGCACAAGACTAAGCTATCTTTTTGTACTTTTTTCAGGTGACCACCAACCGTCGGAGCGCTGAGTTTCAGTGTCTCTTGGATACTCACAAGATGTTGCGTGTGAAACATACTGCACTTCTTGCCGAACATGATAAAAGGGGTAAGTTTTCTTCTTTGCATTTTTCCATTTCTCTTCTTCTTTTTCCGCCAAACTAATCCCTCATTCGGATTTTGCAGCTGGGGTGGAGGCTGAGAATGTCCTCATGAGGAGAAGCTTGGACAAGATAAAGGGTAAGTTATTCTTACTCAACCTTGCTATGCTTTCTATCTCCTTTTCTCCTTGGCTCGGCAAATATTCATACCTCGGCTTTGCCGGGTCAACAAACTATTTCAGCTTCTCTTGAAGATAGTGTGCCCGTGCCTGATGTGATGCTGCATTTTCTCGAACAAGCAGGGCAACACCAAGCTGAACTCAAGAAGAAAGACGACGAGCTTTCCCTCCTCCGGACCAAAGATGAAGAAATTTCCCAGCTTAAGGCAGATATGAAGAAGCTCAAGGCGCAGCACAAATCCGAACTAGAGAAGGCAGGCCAAGAATTTACTGAAGAAAGAGAGCGCCTCAACCTCCAGATCACCAAGGACCAAGAACTTCTCAAGGATGCCAACGTCAAGCTTGAGTCGGCGAATACTGAACTTGTGCAACTTCGGAAAAGGCATGATGACTGTACCAAGGAGTTGACCCGGATCCATAGGCACATTTCGCGTAAGTTCTTTTCCTTCATCCGGTCTTAACTTCTTTGGGTTGCTTAACATGTCCTTTCCTTACTTGCTTCACTTGTCTTGTCTTCAGGCAAATTTCCAGAGGGCAATGCCATTGCAACCACTGCTGTTGCCAAGTTCCGCCAGGAGAGGGGTACCCCCATTGGTCCTGACGCTGGTGAAATTCCTTATGATATGGAGGACCTGCTGGTCAGTCTGTCTTCTCGCGTGGAAATTGTGAAGAATTATGGCAAGGATATCCTTGATGTGGCAATCCGGATCTTCAACGCCTTTTGGCCTGATGAAGATACTCCGGAGGGGACTGCAGCTCTCGTCGACAAATTAATGGACCGCGAGACCCAGCTCGACCTTTGGAGGGAATCTGCTGGACGCGCTGGATCTGAGATCATTCTCCACTACGTGCTTACGTGGTATGAGAAGATTGACCTCAATCTCCTTGAGCGCATGCGCACCAGATCAAGGTGGTCCACTGACCCGGATTGGGTAGCTCGGCGCAAGGCTTGCGCTCATAGCTTCATCCAATACGCCCCCATTCATCAATGGAACGAGGGACCAAGCTTCCTAGATGCTGCCGACGATGAAAATGACGAAGATGGTTCGGGTGAGGATGAAGAGGACGAGGCTTCAGACGTCAAGGAAGACGAAGATGACGCTGAAGCCGAAGCTGGGACTGCACCCACTGGCGCCGAATTACCTCCTCCTGCTGCTCCTTGAGCGAAAAAACTTTTAAATTTTATCAGATCCCCGGTATGCCGGGTGCAATTGTATTAAGCACTCAAGTGATATTTTGCTACTAAGTTTATGTGCCGGATTAACTTGGGCGTAGTCCATGAGTTTCATTTTCTTGTTCCTCCAATTTCTTGGCTCGGCTCGTGTCTACCTTTGTTCGGTTTAATCAGTTACGAGTCCAAGCTTGAAAAATTGACTTAACAATACTTGGAAACTTTAGGATTAGCTCAAAATAATTCAGAAAATTAAATATAATATAAACACAAGGTTAGTCTGAATAATAGATGTCAGCTTGATCAAGTTTCTTTCCTTAGTCGTTTTTCATGTGCTACACAATTTCAAACTTGTTCTTTTGCTTGCCATGAAGCGAAATCTTGTTGGACAGCAGCAAGTCGAAGAGTTGGGTTTTTGGTGCTCACACATTACTAATACGGCTTAGGTAGAAGCAACTTTCGCCAGCCGACATATAAATGATAAATACAGAAGATAACAAATATTATTAAGGCAGTCCCCGAGTTACTGCTCGAGGTGCCAACACTTCATTGATAAGCTCATTGTCGGTATACATACCGACATATGAGTGACTCAGATACATACACTTCTTTTCTAAGTGTGGAAAGGACGAAGTAGAGCTACATTCCATGGACGCTTAGATTCCTCGCCGGACCTGTCCGCCTTGTTCTTCTCCTGTGGTTTTGCATCTATGAGATAATATGAGTCATTGTGTAATGCTTTGCTCACAATGAATGGCCCTTCCCATGGGGTATGCATGCCAGCAGTATGTTGTACCAACCGGAGTACCAGATCGCCTTCCCAGAAAACTCGGGGGCTTACTTTCCGGCAATGATAGCGTCGGAGATTTTGCTGATATATGGCGGATCTGGACAATGCCAATTCTCTTGCTTCTTCCAGCAGATCGACATCATTTTGCTGGGCTTCTTGCACTTCGGCTTCTGTGTATTGGGTGACCCTAGGCGAGTCATGCTCTATGTCGGCTGGTAATACAACTTCTGCCCCATATACCAGAAAAAATGGCGTATAGCCTGTTGATCGATTCGGAGTTGTTCTTAAACTATATAGTACCGCTGGTAGTTCTTCTATCCAGCACCCCGCTGATCTTTGCAGCGGCTCCATGAGCCGGGGTTTTATCCCAGACAATACTAATCCTTTGGATCTTTCCACTTGTCCGTTCGATGGGCGTGGGCTACCGAGGCAACGTCCAGCTGGATCTTCTTATCTCGGCAGAAACGTGCAAATGCTCCTTCAGCAAAATTTGTGCCATTATCCGTTATGATACTGTGAGGATAACTGTATCTCAAGATGATATCTTTGAGGAATGTTACGGTCGTAGATCCATCACATTTTCTTATTGGCTTCACTTCAATCCATTTCGTAAATTTGTCAACCATGACCAAGATGTGGGTCATGTTCCCTCTTGCTGGTTTAAACGGGCCAACCATATCCAAGCACCATACGGCAAATGGCCATGTAATTGGTATGGCCTTGAGCTCAGACATTGGCATATGTGTCTTGGTAGCATATCTTTGACAGCCATTGCATTTTCTTACCAGATCCTCTGCTTGTTCCAAGGCACTTGGCCAGTAGAACCCATGACGAAAAGCTTTTGCTACCAAGGATCTGGACGAGGCATGATGCCCACATTCCCCTTGATGTATATCTCGGAGGATGTCAAGTCCTTCCTCCGGGTCAACACATCGCTGGAGGACATTAGTCACACTCCTTTTGTATAGCTCGGAATTAATGATCGTGTATGCCTTTGCTCTTCTCTGAGTTTGCCTGGAAAGCACCTCCTCAGCGGGTAAAGTTCCATTTTTCAGGAATTGAAAAATAGGTAGTGCCCAAGATGGTATTGCTCGTACAGGGAACACTTCCTCGTCGATTTCCATCCGATCCACCGGCATAACTTCAACCGGATCACGCTGCACAGTCCCCGGGTCCTGTGACGCAGTCCTCGGGTTTGCCAAGGCAGTCCTCGGGTTTCGCGAAGCACTCCCCTCATCAATGTCCATGGGTACAGCTCCAGACTCCGGATCTTCTAGGACGTAGATTGAGTCGGTTTCTGGGGACGACCTGATAGATGGTTTTCTGAGGTGTTCTAATGCTACACCTGGTGGAATTGCTTGTCGGGTTGATCCGAGCTTCGACAATATGTCGGCAGCCTCATTTTCCACCCAGGGTACATGGTGAAATTCGCATCCCTCAAAGTAACCAGATTTCTTCTGCACATGAAACCTGTACAGTGCCATGTTTGGATCAAGAGCGTCCCAGAGCCCTGAAACTTGCTGAACTACCAAATCCGAGTCGCCAAAGCATTGGATCCGACATATCCCAATTTCCTTTGCCACCTTGAGCCCATGCACAAGTGCCTCATATTCAGCGACGTTGTTCGACGCTGCGAAGTGGATTTGCAACATGTATTTCAGCTGGTCCTTCTTTGGCGATGTAAGCACAACTCCGGCACCTAACCCGGTTTTTTTTGACCCGTCAAAGTGCATTCTCCAATAGTTCGGATCTGGCAATGGTGGCTCATATTGCACCTCGGCCCAATCCACAAAAAAGTCCGCCACAGCCTGAGATTTAATTGTTTCTCTTCTGTCGTATTGTGGCGCATAAGGAGCTAGCTCAATTGCCCATTTTGTAGTCCTGCCACTTGCATCCTTGTTACTCATTATCTCGGATATGGGAGCCTCACATATTACTTTGATGGGGTGCTCCTCAAAATAGTGCTTTAGCTTCTTTGCCGACATGTACACACCGTACGCCACTTTCTGATAATGCGGATAATTTTGCTTTGAGGCTGATAATACCTCGCGCAGATAATACACTGGCCTTTGCACTGACTTACCCTCTTCGTCGCGTTCTACTACAATTACTACACTTACAACTCGGTTGGTTGCGGCTATATAGAGCAACATTGGCTCCTTTGATAGTGGAGAGGCTAATACTGGTGTAGTGGCTAACATTTTCTTTAATTGGATAAAGGCTTCATTGGCCTACGGCGTCCAAATGAACTTGTTCGACTTTTTCATGAGTTGATAGAGAGGCAGTGCCTTTTCTCCCAACCGACATACAAACCAACTTAAGGATGCCAGGCAACCAGTGAACTTCTGGACATCGTTAAGACACTTCGGCAGTTCCATTCGCTCTATGGCCCGGATTTTAGTTGGATTAACTTCGATACCTCATCTGGAGACAAGAAATCCGAGTAATTTTCTAGCCGGGACACCAAAGGTGCATTTCTCTGGGTTAAGCTTCATTTGGAACCTCCTTAGGTTCGCGAATGTCTGCCTGATATCGTCAAGGAGCGTTGTGCTTTCCTTGGTCTTGATAACAACATCATCCACGCACACTTGCACATTCTGACCAATTTGGTCGTGTAAACATTTTTGCATACATCTCTGGTATGTTGCCCCTGCATTACGTAAACCAAATGGCATGGTGCGATAGCAATAAGCCCCATACATGGTGATAAACGCAGTCTTTATTTGATCACTTGGGTTCAAAGGTATCTGGTGCAACCCAGAATATGCATCGATGAATGACAACAACTCACACCCAACAGTAGAATCTATGACTTGGTCTATCCTTGGCAGTGGGAATGGATCTTTTGGACACGCCTTATTTAGGTTCGTGTAATCGATACACATGTGCCAAACCACTGCCACGTTCGGATCGTCTTTCTTCTTCTCCACCAGCACCGGATTAGACAGCCAATCCGGGTAAAGCACCTCCATGATAAATCCAGTAGCCAACAACTGAGCTATCTCATCTCCTATGACCTTTCTCCTGTCTTCGGTGAAGTGGCGGAGAGGTTGCTTCACTGGCTTTGCTCCGGGTCTCACATTCAAAGAGTGCTCGGCCAACTCCCTTGGAACACCTTGCAAGTCCTATGTGGACCAAGCAAAAATATCCCGATTCTCACGGAGGAAGTTGACGAGCTCGCTTTCCTATTTGTCATTTAACTTGGCACCAATTGTTACGGTGCGCTCTGGGAACATATCATCAATGGGCACTTTCTTTGTATCCTTTGTCACTTGGAATGAGACACTACCATGTGGGTTACTCAGCGCCGACATATACTGCTGCGCGGACTGAGCCAACGCTGCCACCTCTTGGATCTTTCTCTTTTCTTGCGCAATCACGAGTGACTCGGCCAGGTTAGACCCAGCAGACGCGCACTCAATGGATTGTCGGAAATCACTAGTGATGGTAATCACGCCATTTGGCCCGGGCAGATTCATCTTCAAGTAATTGATGTGACAACTTGCCATGAATTTGTTCAGAGCTGGCCGGCCGAGCAACGCGTGATATGCGCTCTCCAAATTTACAACCTCGAACTCCAAATTCTCAGTCCGACAGTTATCTCTTGTGCCGAACAATACGTCAACCCGGACCTTGCCTATGGGCTCACAAGAAATGCCTGGCACAATGCCATGGAAAGTTGTTCTTGTAGCTTGGAGCATATTCTCTGAAATACCCAACTTGCGCATTGTGTCCACATACATGATGTTAATGCTACTACCATTGTCAACTAGCACCTTTGAGAACCTCACATTGATGTTAGGCCCAATGAATGTCAGATCCAACACTAGCACATACGAACTAGGACTTGGCATAAGCTTGGGATGATCTTTGATGCTCTAGGTAATTTCTTGGTCCGACCAAGGCATATACCTCGTCACTGCTGGCATTACCGCATTCACTTCCATATGTCGGTGCTGCAAGCTCTTCCTGTCTGTCTCTTCTGTGGTGAATACATAGTAACTCTGATGATGCTTCCTGTACTCATTCCTCCCCTCGTTTCCGAGGTACCTCTGATCCGGTTGATTTTGGTTCTCCACCTGATGCACTGCATCCGTTCTCTCATGGTTGTCATACCTCGGCGGAGGGGGAGGCAACATTAACTGTTGTGTGTTCGCTCCGGAGAGCAATTGCTACCTGGGTAACTCCTGCCGACGTTGATCATTCCGAGGTGCCTGAGAATTCCCCGCACCACCTTGTTCTATATTTCGCATCCACTCACACTGCCGGGTTGTGTTACCCGCTGGGTTACTCGGATTTGGCGTATGGAACTTACACGGCTGATCCAGCATTGCCTCATAGGTATACCTCAGACGGTCCTTCTTTTCTTGCCACTGTTTCTTCTGCTCTGGCGTCCAAGTTTTCTTTCCATCATTCCTTGGTGTCCATTGCTGTCCTCCAGTTTTCTGACGTTGGTTGCTTCCTGTTCCGGGCTGTTCTTGATTCACAGCTACTACTTGTTGCGAACTATACCGGTAATCCGGTCTATCATCTCTTCTTTTACCCCGGTAATCATTTCTCCAGGATGATCCGGCTCCATCTCACTAGTAGTACTCTTCGCTTGACTCGTTTGACACGAGCCTAGGCTGAGTCGGATCACCCAAGGCATATGAATCAGCGATTCGGATCATTTTTGCCAAGGTAGTTGGCATATCCCTCTGCAACCTTTGCCGTAGCATGCTCGCATATCTGCATCCCTGAGCAAACCATGCTATGGCCTGTGACTCAATCACGCCCTCACAGGAGTTTCGCACAGTGCACCAATGGGTTAAGAACTCCCGGTCAGTCTCATTCGGTCTCTGCTTGCACATTGCTAGGGTCTGTGGCCTGTTGGGCCTCTGATACGTACTTGAGAAATTGCTAACAAACATTTCCTCAAAATCAATCCAACAGTTAATACTTCCGGGCAGCAAATTGTTTAGCCATACCCTCGCTGGCCCCTCCAACATCTGGGGTACATATCTCACAGCCCATCTCAAGTTGCCTATAGCAATTTTTATAGCAGTTGCATAGTTAATCAACCAATCATCTGGCTTTGTGCTGCTGTCATATGTCTTTGTGCCTCTAGGTAACTGGAAGTTAGGTACCGGAGGTTCCTTCATGATCCGGGGCCCAAAACATGCTGGACCCGGAGGACCTTGACACTCAATTTGCTACGACCTATACAGCTGATCCAGTTTTAACCATGCGTCGTCAAGCATCAAGTTCCTGCTTCCCAATCTTGACCCTATCACATGATAGTCAGGTCTGGGATAGCCAGCGTTCACCATTTCCGAATCACCATCATTGTATCTATCTTGCTCCGGTGGAGCTGCTCTCTGCTGCATACCTTGGTCGGCACTGCGCTCTTGTCGTGGTATATTCCACTGCTGCGGTTGCCCTACACCTACCAAATTAAGCTGTCCGGCATTGCCGTTTACAGCATTCCCTTGACCGGCATTGCCTTGGTCGCGGTTTCCTCGGCCAGCTTCACCTCGGCTCACACTTCGTCGTTCCTCATTCCTTTGCACCTCTTTTCCTTTCCCTGCTCTTGCCGGGTCATATGGGACTATCTGCTTATTCCTCCTGGCCGAGGTTACTACCTCTTCTCTCCTAGGACCACCATGTGGCGACGATGCAGCTCCAGCGGATTTCTTCGGGTTACCCACCACTGAATGTACGATCCTAGAGGCCCCAGCTCTCTCCGGGTTAGCCCTGAGCAATTCCTCATTTTGCCTGTTTGCGATCCGAACCAACTCATTGACCCTATCCTGCTGTCTTTGGCGGGCTTCACCCATCAGACCTTCTAACTTGGATGCAGCTGCATTTGCTGCCCTGAGGTTCTTTGCCGGGGTACTATACTTCGGCAGCCCCACGGACAAACAGTTTTCTGATTCCTCAATCCTAGTATCACCCCCTCTGTTCATTTCACTCATGAGGTTCCTCCCCTTCACTTTTACATCATCTACTTTATTCGCCTTTGCGTACTCTCGTAGTGTCATGTTCAATGACTACTGAGCCGCAGCTATCTTTTTTGCACCTTCTAGTATCTTTTGCCTAGTCTCCTCTAGCTCGGCCTGTGCCTGAGCCGGATCTACTGCTGCTACTACCGGGTTTGCCAGGCTATCCATCACTTGCTGCAGCACATTCTCTGGCCTCTCTAGAGGAGGGCCCCTACTTTTCCTTGGTGCTTTAGGCGTTACCTCCGGATCTGGTGCCGGATCCTTGCTTGCGCCAGCGCCAGGCGCGGTCATCATCACCTCGGCATGGTTCGGGGACCAAGTGATACGCGCCCCGCGAGCCGTGCTAAGGGGTGGCTCGCCTCCTTCGACGATGTGCCGCGGATGAACGCACGACACATCGACAGCAACGTAGATCTTGTGTGCGCTGAGCTTGACGAAGAGGCCGTTGTGTAGAAGAGGACACTTGCCGAAGCAGCCAGCATTGTCGCGGACGAAATCCAGCGCCCCAAAGCACTGAACGGGCCTGGAGACGATGCGTTCGCCGGTGCCGATGAAGTTGCCCGTCCGGATCTTCACCCCTGCTAGCGCCGCTAGCCCCACGGTGGGCGCCAACTGTCGTGGTGGTGTCACGACAGATGCCATGGATAGGCTGAAGGTGGGGACTAAATGCACTAGGGGAATCCATGGAGGGATAGTGTGGTGATTCCACACATGGTAGCTTTCTATTTGATTCACTTCCACAGATTACAAGTGCTCCTTGAGCTTTCTTGGGGAGAGGAGGAAGAAGAACTCTCTTACTCTCACCACTAGTAAAATACAACCCTCAAGGGATCAACCAGAAAAATCAACCCTTTCTACAGAGGCCCAAGACCTCCTTATATAGGGGTGGCTAGGTCTCCAATTAGGCCATACGTGGAGGCATATTCCAAGGAATATGCCTCTTCCCAAAATAGTAAGCTGACTAGGTCACTTTAGCCCAGTGTCATCCATGCAGAGGCTACGTAAGCCTCTGCGGCGCCCGCGTCATCCGACATAGGCATCGTCACATCTGTCGGCCACGCCTCGGTGGTCCTGGCCTCTGTCCGCTTCGCTCACGCTCTGCGTACAATGGTCACCTTTGACTAGCGAGATACCTTCCTTCTCTTGCAAGCTTGATATAACCCGGATCGTACCTAGTAGATCCGGCCACACCTGTTCCTGCATACACGTTAGATCCATCTGTCCAACATACGGCTTAAGTCGGTTGAGATCCAGTTAGGTGGACATCCCCTGGTCCGGGTTACTCCGTGATTTGGCCTGCCTTGAGGTGACTCGGCCAGCACTTGCTTTGACCTACGTACCTCGGTGAACTTGGCCTTTATACCCTGGCATGACCCTACCCAGGGGTATCCCCCCAACAGTGTTGTTTTCACAGACCACATATGGATCTACTAGTGTCATTCCATGTCTGTTCTTTGCACAAACCACATATGGATCCACCGTTGTCATTGAAATGTGTGTTCTTTTCATAGGCCACACATGGATCCACCAGTGTCATTGCATATAGATCCACCAGAGTCACTGAATGTATGTTCTTTTCACAAACCACATATGGATCCACCGGTTACATTGCATATGTGTTCTTTTCATAGACCACATATGGATCCACCAGTGTGATTGCATGTTTGTTCTTTTTACAGACCACATATGGTTACACTAGTGTCACTGCATGTGTGTTCTTTTCATTAACAACATATGGATCTACTAGTGTCATTGCATGTGTGTTCTTTTCATTAACCACAGCTAGAGTCACTAGATGTATGTTCTTTTCACAAACCACATATGGATCCACCAGTGTCATTGAAATGTGTGTTCTTTTCAAAGACCACATATGGATCCACCAGTGTCATTGCATATGGATCCACCAGAGTTCATTGCATGTGTGTTCTTTTCACAAACCACATATGGATCCACCAGAGTTCATTGCATGTCTCTTCTTTTCATTAACCATAGCTAGAGTCATTGCATGTGTGTTCTTTTCAGAGACCACAAATGGATCCACCAGTGTCATTGCATTTGTGTTCTTTTCACAAACCACATATGGATCCACCAGTGTCATTGAAATGTGTGTTCTTTTCACAGACCGCACATGGATCCACCAGTGTCATTGCATATGGATCCACCAGAGTCACTAGATGTGTGTTCTTTTAACAAACCACATATGGATCCATAGGTGTCATTGAAATGTGTGTTCTTTTCACAAACCACATATGGATCCACCAGTGTCATTTTATGTGTGTTCTTTTCATTAACCACAGCTAGAGTCATTGCATCTGTGTTCTTTTCACAAACCACATATGGATCCAACAGCGTTCATTGCATATGTGTTCTTTTCACAAACCACATATGGATCCACCAGAGTTCATTACATGTCCATTCATTTCATTAACCACAACTAGAGTCAATGCATGTGTGTTCTTTTCACAAACCACATATGGATCCACCAGTGGCATTGCATGTGTGTTCTTTTCATTAACAACAGCTAGAGTCATTGCATGTCTGTTCGTTTCACAAACCACATATGGATCCACTAATGTCATTAAAATGTGTGTTATTTTCACAGACCACACATGGATCCACTAGTGTAATTGCATATGGATCCACCAGAGTCACTGGTTGTATGTTCTTTTCACAAACCACATATGGATCCACTGGTGCCATTGCATGTGTGTTCTTTTCAGAGACCACATATGGATCCACCAGTGTGATTGCATGTGTGTTCTTTTCACAGACCACATATGGATCCACCAGTGTCATTGCATGTGTGTTCTTTTCACAAACAACATATGGATCCACCAGTGTCATTGAAATGTGTGTTCTTTTCACAAACCACACATGGATCCACCAGTTTCATTGCATATGGATCCACCAGAGTCACTAGATGTGTGTTCTTTTAACAAACCACAAATGGATCCACAGGTGTCATTGAAATGTGTGTTCTTTTCACAAACCACATATGGATCCACCAGTGTCATTGCATGTGTGTTCTTTTCATTAACCACATATGGATCCACCAGTGTCATTGCATGTGTGTTCTTTTCATTAACAACATCCAGAGACATTGCATGTCTGTTCTTTTCACAAACCACATATGGATGCACCAGTGTCACTAAAATGTGTGTTCTTTTCACAGACCACAAATGGATCCACCAGAGTTCATTGCATGTCTGTTCTTTTCATTAACTAGAGCTTGAGTCATTGCATGTATGTTCTTTTCACAGACCACATATGGATCCACCAGTGTCATTGCATGTGTGTTCTTTTGACAAACCACATATGGATCCACCAGTGTCATTGCATGTGTGTTCTTTTCATTAACAACATGCAGAGTCATTGCATGTATGTTCTTTTCACAAACCACAAATGGATCCACTAGAGTTCATTGCATTTCTTTTCTTTTCACAAACCACATATGTATCCACTAGTGTGATTGCATGTGTGTTCTTTTCATTAACCACATATGGATCCACCAGTGTCATTGCATGTGTGTTATTTTCATTTACCAAAGCTAGAGTCATTGCATTTGTGTACTTTTCACAAACCACATATGGATCCACTGGAGTTCATTGCATGTGTGTTCTTTTCAAAACCACATATGGATCCACCAGAGTTCATTGCATGTCTGTTCTTTTCATTAACCACAGCTAGAGTCATTGCATGTGTGTTCAATGCACAGACCACATATGGATCCACCAGTGTCATTGCATGTGTGTTCTTTTCATTAACAACATCCAGAGTCATTGCATGTCTGTTCTTTTAACAAACCACATATGGATCCACCAAAGTCATTGAAATGTGTGTTCTTTTCATAGACCACATATGGATCCACCAGTTTCATTGCATGTATGCTCTTTTCATTACCCACATATGGATCCACCAGTGTCATTGCATATGGATCCTCCAGAATTCATTGCAAGTGTGTTCTTTTCACAAACCACAAATGGATCCACTAGAGTTCATTGCATTTCTTTTCTTTTCACAAACCACATATGGATCCACCAGTGTGATTGCATGTGTGTTCTTTTCATTAACCACATATGGATCCACCAGTGTCATTGCATGTGTGTTATTTTCATTTACCAAAGCTAGAGTCATTGCATCTGTGTTCTTTTCACAAACCACATATGGATCCACCAGTATTCATTGCATATGTGTTCTTTTCACAAACCACATATGGATCCACTAGAGTTCATTGCATGTCCATTCTCTTCATTAACCACAGCTAGAGTCATTGCATGTGCGTCATTTTCACAAACCACATATGGATACACCAGTGTCATTGAATGTGTGTTCTTTTCCTTAACAACAGCTAGAGTCATTGCATGTCAGTTCTTTTCACAAACCACATATGGATCCACCAGTGTGATTGTAACATGTGTTCTTTTCATAGACCACACATGGATCCACTAGTGTCATTGCATATGGATCCACCAGAGTCACTAGTTGTATGTTCTTTTCACAAACCACATATGGATCCACTAGTGTCATTGGATGTGTGTTCTTTTCACAGACCACATATGGATCCACCAGTGTGATTGCATGTCTGTTCTTTTCACAGACCACATATGGATCCACCAGTGTCATTGCATGTGTGTTCTTTTCACAATCCACATATGGATCCACCGGTGTCATTGAAATGTGTGTTATTTTCATAGACCACACATGGATCCACCAGTGTCATTGCATATGGATCCACCAGAGTCACTGGATGTGTGTTCTTTTCACAAACCACATATGGATCCACATGTGTCATTGAAATGTGTGTTCTTTTCACAGACCACATATGGATCCACCAGTGTCATTGCATGTGTGTTCTTTTCATAGACCACATGGATCCACCAGTATCATTACATGTGTGTTCTTTTCATTAACCACATACGGATCCACGAGTGTCATTGCATGTATGTTCTTTTCATTGACAACAACGAGAGTCACCGAATGTATGTTCTTTTCACAAACCACATATGTATCCACCAGTGTCACTGAAATGTGTGTTCTTTTCACAGGCCACATATGGATCCACCAGTGTCATTGCATGTGTGTTATTTTCATTTACCAAAGCTAGAGTCATTGCATTTGTGTACTTTTCACAGACCACATATGGATCCACTGGAGTTCATTGCATGTGTGTTCTTTTCAAAACCACATATGGATCCACCAGAGTTCATTGCATGTCTGTTCTTTTCATTAACCACAGCTAGAGTCATTGCATGTGTGTTCAATGCACAGACCACATATGGATCCACCAGTGTCATTGCATGTGTGTTCTTTTCATTAACAACATCCAGAGTCATTGCATGTCTGTTCTTTTAACAAACCACATATGGATCCACCAAAGTCATTGAAATGTGTGTTCTTTTCATAGACCACATATGGATCCACCAGTTTCATTGCATGTATGCTCTTTTCATTACCCACATATGGATCCACCAGTGTCATTGCATATGGATCCTCCAGAATTCATTGCAAGTGTGTTCTTTTCACAAACCACAAATGGATCCACTAGAGTTCATTGCATTTCTTTTCTTTTCACAAACCACATATGGATCCACCAGTGTGATTGCATGTGTGTTCTTTTCATTAACCACATATGGATCCACCAGTGTCATTGCATGTGTGTTATTTTCATTTACCAAAGCTAGAGTCATTGCATCTGTGTTCTTTTCACAAACCACATATGGATCCACCAGTATTCATTGCATATGTGTTCTTTTCACAAACCACATATGGATCCACTAGAGTTCATTGCATGTCCATTCTCTTCATTAACCACAGCTAGAGTCATTGCATGTGCGTCATTTTCACAAACCACATATGGATACACCAGTGTCATTGAATGTGTGTTCTTTTCCTTAACAACAGCTAGAGTCATTGCATGTCAGTTCTTTTCACAAACCACATATGGATCCACCAGTGTGATTGTAACATGTGTTCTTTTCATAGACCACACATGGATCCACTAGTGTCATTGCATATGGATCCACCAGAGTCACTAGTTGTATGTTCTTTTCACAAACCACATATGGATCCACTAGTGTCATTGGATGTGTGTTCTTTTCACAGACCACATATGGATCCACCAGTGTGATTGCATGTCTGTTCTTTTCACAGACCACATATGGATCCACCAGTGTCATTGCATGTGTGTTCTTTTCACAATCCACATATGGATCCACCGGTGTCATTGAAATGTGTGTTATTTTCATAGACCACACATGGATCCACCAGTGTCATTGCATATGGATCCACCAGAGTCACTGGATGTGTGTTCTTTTCACAAACCACATATGGATCCACATGTGTCATTGAAATGTGTGTTCTTTTCACAGACCACATATGGATCCACCAGTGTCATTGCATGTGTGTTCTTTTCATAGACCACATGGATCCACCAGTATCATTACATGTGTGTTCTTTTCATTAACCACATACGGATCCACGAGTGTCATTGCATGTATGTTCTTTTCATTGACAACAACGAGAGTCACCGAATGTATGTTCTTTTCACAAACCACATATGTATCCACCAGTGTCACTGAAATGTGTGTTCTTTTCACAGGCCACATATGGATCCAGCAAAGTTCATTGCATGTTTGTTCTTTTCATTAACCACAGCTTTAATCATTGCATGTGTGTTCTTTTCACAGACCACATATGGATCCACCAGTGTCATTGCATGTGTGTTCTTTTCATTAACCACAGCCAGAGTCACTGGATGTCTGTTGTTTTCACAAACCACATATGGATCCACCAAAGTCATTGAAATGTGTGTTCTTTTCACAGACCACATATCGATCCACCAGTTTCATTGCATGTATGTTCTTTTCATTAACAACATATGGATCCACAAGTGTCATTGCATATGGATCCACCAGAGTTCATTGCATGTGTGTTATTTCCACAAACCACATATGGATCCACCAGAATTCATTGCATTTCTGTTCTTTTCACAAACCACATATGGATCCACCTGTTTCATTGCATGTGTGTTCTTTTCATTAACCACATATGGATCCACCTGTGTCATTGCATGTGTGTTCTTTTCATTAACCATAGCTAGAGTCATTGCATATGTGTTCTTTTCACAAACCACATATGGATCCACCAGTGTTCAATGCATATGTGTTCTTTTCTCAAACCACATATGGATCCACCAGACTTCATTTCCAGTCCGTTCTTTTCATTAACCACAGCTAGAGTCATTGCGTGTGTGTCCTTTTCACAAACCACATATGGATCCACCAG
The DNA here is from genome assembly GCA_910589775.1 of Avena eriantha. NCBI lineage: Eukaryota > Viridiplantae > Streptophyta > Magnoliopsida > Poales > Poaceae > Avena > Avena eriantha. The sequence continues at coordinate 247,855,491 of OU342740.1, forward strand.
TGTCATTGCATGTGTGTTCTTTTCATTAACAACAGCTAGAGTCATTGCATGTCTGTTCTTTTCACAAACCACATATGGATCCACCAGTGTGATTGTAATGTGTGTTCTTTTCACAGACCACACATGGATCCACTAGTGTCATTGCATATGGATCCACTAGAGTCATTAGTTGTTTGTTCTTTTCACAAACCACATATGGATCAACTAGTGTCATTGCATGTGTGTTCTTTTCACAGACCACATACGGATCCACTAGTGTGATTGCATGTCTGTTCTTTTCACATACCACATATGGCTCCACCAGTGTCATTGCATGTGTGTTGTTTTCACAAACCACATATGGATCCACCAGTGTCATTGAAATGTGTGTTCTTTTCATAGACCACACATGGATCCACCAGTGTCATTGCATGTGGATCCACCAGAGTCACTGAAATGTGTGTTCTTTTCACAGACCACATATGGATCTACCAGTGTCATTGCATGTCTGTTCTTTTCACAAACCACATATGGATCCACCAGTGTCATTGAAATGTGTGTTCTTTTCACAGACCGCACATGGATCCACCAGTGTCATTGCATATGGATCCACCAGAGTCACTAGATGTGTATTCTTTTAACAAACCACATATGGATCCATAGGTGTCATTGAAATGTGTGTTCTTTTCACAAACCACATATGGATCCACCAGTGTCATTGTATGTGTGTTCTTTTCATTAACCACAGCTAGAGTCATTGCATCTGTGTTCTTTTCACAAACCACATATGGATCCAACAGTGTTCATTGCATATGTGTTCTTTTCACAAACCACATATGGATCCACCAGAGTTCATTGCATGTCCATTCATTTCATTAACCACAACTAGAGTCATTGCATGTGTGTTCTTTTCACAAACCACATATGGATCCACAAGTGTCATTGCATGTGTGTTCTTTTCATTAACAACAGCTAGAGTCATTGCATGTCTGTTCTTTTCACAAACCACATATGGATCCACCAATGTCATTAAAATGTGTGTTATTTTCACAGACCACACATGGATCCACTAGTGTAATTGCATATGGATCCACCAGAGTCACTGGTTGTATGTTCTTTTCACAAACCACATATGGATCCACTGGTGTCATTGCATGTGTGTTCTTTTCAGAGACCACATATGGATCCACCAGTGTGATTGCATGTGTGTTCTTTTCACAGACCACATATGGATCCACCAGTGTCATTGCATGTGTGTTCTTTTCACAAACCACATATGGATCCACCAGTGTCATTGAAATGTGTGTTCTTTTCACAGAACACACATGGATCCACCAGTTTCATTGCATATGGATCCACCAGAGTCACTAGATGTGT